>JASSUY010013457.1:19768-36027 GCA_032466535.1 Forpus xanthops | reverse complement strand
GTGCGGAAGGGCGCTAAGGCGCGACGGGCCCCGGGGGGCGAGCGGGTCCTGGCAGTCGCCTCGCTGCGGGGCGGTGGGGCCGCGCCCGGGGCTGAGGGGAGCGAGCCGGGGCTGGGGCGGCCCTCCTCCAGCCCTTGGGCTGCGGCGGCGTCGCGGCTCCGCTGGGGCTCCTGGCAGCCGGAGCCAGCGGGCTGTGCCCGCCCTGTGTCACACAGCCTGCGGCCGCCAGCGCAGTCCCCAGGCGAGCCCTGTTCCGCGGCCATCGGCGACTGTGTGAGCGCCGTGTTTGTGTGTCCTGGGTCTGTAAAAAATGTGCAGAACTATCAGGAAATGCTTTAGGAACCGGTTTGTTTCCTAGGAATATCAGCCTGCGGCAGGATAGTAGAGAGAATCTTGGTTTAATTCCCCCACACGCAATTTTAAACTGGTATTTGCTGCCCTGTGTTTGCTCTCTTCTGTTCAATGCACTGTACAAAGCAAATATTGATTCTATAATACCGTAAGCGGTTGACAAAACTTGTATTGCCTTTGACGATGTGAGTCAGTCAGAATCCGGTAATGTAATCCGGGACATGCCACACTTGTGCTGGCTTCTGTGGCACCTGCCCTGGAAGGCGGGGGGGGACAGAGACTGCTCGTTCATAGCTTATCATCCTTGTGTGTCCTCGGGGACAGTATGCATTTGAAATAATTTGTATTTCATGTGCTTCCTTCCCTTTGGCATCACTTACACATAGCACATTCAATTTTGTCTTGTCTTTGGAATGCTCTGGAAAGGTTGAATGGGATGTGTTCCGGTAAAATGAATAGTTAGGAAATTCAAGAAGTATCTTTCTGATCTGGTTAGCAAGTTGTAGCCAGATTGTTTGCTATACTACAATCCACATGAAGAATACAGTGTTGAAGAGTATTTGGTAGCATTTGAAAGCTAAAGTGCTTTACTAGGGCTGGCAAAAGTTACAGTGTCTGCTGCTTGTTCTGAAAAGTTTTCATTACTTAAGTAGAACTTGAATGGATATACTAGTTTGAAATACAGTTTTCATCAACTGGACTCAAGCAGAGTAATGGTACAATATGCACTGATTAAAAGAAAGAGCATTAGCGCAGGGCTAGTGTTTGTCCTACAGTAATGACAAAGCTCTTGAACGTTGTTTGACAGGGTCATCATAAGCAACAAAAATGCTCTATAAGAACTAAATACCTTACTTTCTTAACAGAATGAAAGTCCAGGTTTCGACTGCTTGTATCGTTGATATAAGGAATAGTCTATAATGGTGAGGGCTCTGCAAAAACTCACATGTCTGATCTTTCAATATATGCAAATAGGTGTGAATAGTTATCATTTGTTTTACTTCCTCTCTTGTTTATTGTGGCTTTTTTTCCCCATGTATGCTGAAAGCTGTACTCCTCTGTATAGTAACATGCCACAATACAGTAAGGAGTTGGTGCACTCTTGAAATAGTCTTTGGTTAAGATTATTGTCAGTCTGTACAATTTGCACTTTATTTAGTCAGGATCATGATACGTAAAAAGTCTTCTCCCTAAATAAATTTGAAATTAATCCAAATCAGGATATGTTTCTCCTCAGAGAAAGTGTGTCCGTGTATTTTTGGTCTTATTTAAGCATTACCGTAATACATCTGAGACTGTCTTCTGTTTGAACCATGGCTTCTGTCCTTGTGTACTTATCACTGATGTCCCAATAAGCTACATGTATAACAACTTTTAAAATTGGATTAAGACTTGACAAAATATTGTATTTTTTGCTACAAAAATGGCATTTTGGTAGAATTACCCAATTAGCTGACCCCAAATTACTACAGTTGTTAGGCTCTTGCAAATGGAAAAAGATTTTTTTCTTTTTTTAGTAGATGAGAAATTTCCTGAGAACTGAAAACATTGCATGACAGGATCACAAGGAAAAACCACTGTAGAATCTGAGGCATACCAACAGTCTCATAGTTTGATTTTGCAGATTATCTTTGAGGTATCAGACAAATGTTTTGGGTTGTTTGTTTGGTTTTTAATGTATTTATATTGTCTGTCCTATGTGATACAATTAGAATGAATTTTATTTGAAACCCAGAAATCTTTTTTGGGAGTGAACTTCAAATTTAAGTTCTTTGGGAAGTCTGTGTTAAACTTCAGAAGTTTGGCTAACAGGTCTACGATCTACCTTCCTCCCTTTATTATATTTTGATAAAAGTGACTCATCTTCTAAGGGATTTTAAGTTTCAAGTTAGGTGACTTTGTGCATGGTAAAATAGGGCAAATTCCTTCCTTGTAGCTTCTTGCAGTCTTTGGAGCAATGTTTTCCCTAAACACAAAGAAACTGTTTCGATTTCTTGCTCAGTCTTTTGTTACTGACAGTAACATCCTGGTAACTTTGTTGAAGGCTTCTGACAGCAGACCTGTGTGAAAATCGGGCTGCATATCGCAGGGAAGTGATAAAGAAAGATTAAAAGAGCAAATACTCATAAGCAGAAGCTTTGAGGTAATACACTGCCATTTTCATTGAAGCCTAACAGTCATGAAGTGGCTGCTTTTTATTTGTTATCCAAAACTTTTCTTTGCCTAGAAAATAAATACACAAATTCTTTTGGTTAAAGAATGCTGCTATTGTTTGAAATTAATTTACTGTTGAGAACAGGTTTTGGTTTTTGATGGTAGAGCTTTCTTCTAGTCAAATGTAATATTGTAGTGGGAAAATGAGGCATACTCCTCATGAAATACATAATGAGTTGCACCTGTGACTTTGCACACAGAATAATTCCTGTAGACAGTTTAAAAATCATTCCTTTCTTATATTAGGAATACAGCCTACAGAAATGCAAAATCAAGATTGTAAACCAGTGGTACATGAACTAGCATTCTCCTTTTTGAATATGTAATAAACGTTCAGTCTTATCACAACTGGAGAACAGCCAAGTTGCTAAGGTGTGACATACTGCTTATAAAACAAGAAAAGGTTTAGAGTTCAAAGTGCTTAAAAAAATAATAATAAATTAATTACAAAATAAGGGACTAACCACAAACTAAACCTATTGTGAATTAACCTGAGTGAATAGGGTTAAAGCGTTTTTAAGGCAACAAATGGTAAAAGCCAAAGTAGGGTAGTGAAGGTCAGGGTCTTTGAAGGGTTTAAGGAAGCAGGAGGTATCAGGGTGCTGAATGGACTCCTTGAAGAAAGAAGCTGTGGCTGGTGCCTCCTTAGAGCTTGAAAGGATATTGCATGAGATGTAACTCATCTCATCAAAGAATCACCTAAGTGTCATCGACTGGAGGCAAATCCTGGGATACCAGTGTCAGCACTGAGTGCAAAAATTGAAGTTAATAGAGTAATGCAGCTGTTTTAACCTCAAAAAAATGTCTTGTCCTGTGGTTCAGGACATTGTATTCAAGAGCCCATCCACCAGTACTCTTAAAACAGTTCAAGAACATGAAAAATGTCTTCTGTTTATTATTATTTGGATTTTATACACATTTGATCCTGTTTACAGATAGAACTAAAGCAGTGTACTACTATATTATGGCATGTTATTGAAGTCTGTTCAGAAACAACAGAATGGTTTGTTGCAGCAACTTTGACACACCTATTTTTGTTGCTGCTTTAAGTATGTAGTCTTCTGCTTTCCATCTCCATGCCCTTAATAATGTGAGCAGAGCAGGATGCATATCTAAAATTCAGTATGCAATGGAAAAAGGCTTGTTGGGGGTTTTTGCTTCTCATAATTCAAAGGAGAAAATAAATTGCTGCTTATCTACTTAGCCATTGGAAAAAAAAAGAGCAGGGGTTCATTTTCCAGTTAAACCAAGAATTTCAGTTAAATTTTAAATTATAACAAATCAAAGACTTTCTGGATTTCATAGCATTTTTGGAGTTTAGTGTAACTTCTTAGGACTTTCAAAACTGTATTTTATATATTTATTCTGCTAGCAGGAGGGTTTCATGTATGTGTAATTACTAGTGAGACAGGCTGAGTCACTGAGGTAAGCACGTGCAGGTTTTAACATCAGATGTAATTCCAACAGGTGAATATCGTGTTAGTAACAAACAAAAGCACCTTAGAGCCCTTTTTTGTAATGCCTCCATACCTTGTGTCCTTATCTACAATAGAGTGATTTGAATATCTGTGTGATGCTGTGGGAGGTTCAAGTGAATGATCACCTTTGATCATGTTTTGTGGCAACCTGAATTTAAAGTATCTGAGATGGGCATAATCAGTAAATGATGTCTAGTTGATTACTCCCTTAAAAACTCCCAGGAGAAAACCTGATTTTTTTTTTTTTTTTTTTTTTTTTTTTGTTTTTTTTTTTCTTTTAAGTAAGATATGTTCTCAGAGCTTCATTGATGTAGTACAACTCAGGAAACCACTGAAAATATGTGGAAATATTGTCAATGATCATGTTTAGATTTGTCTTTTAGCTATATCAATATATATATTATGTATCTATTGTATTCAGAGTATCTGTGTTGTTGTTGTTTGGGGTTTTTTTTTTTGCCTTTTTTTTTTTTTTAAGCTCTGTGATGAGTTGTTGAACTTGATGACTTTATGCATTTATCCTGCTTTTTCACTCAGTGCATACTCAAGTTGTGGCTCTCATAGCAGTGGATGTTGTACCTGCAAGCCAGCAGTGTGGAAAAACATTTATTGCTAAATGCTGGGAGTTTTTGTGGGAAAACACTGCTGAATACTTGAACTGTTCCTTTGTTCTTCCCTGAAACATTTGTTGCTGGCCAATTCTAAAGCAACAGAATACAGACCACTATCAGTCTTGGTTTGAGCCACTGTGACCATGCCTGGGTACTAATTCTCTCAGCCACCTACCACTTGCTATAATGTGAGTTAAATCTCTAAAGATTTGGTAAAAATAGTCTTTGAACATATGGGAACTCTCAGCATAATTTCTTTTTTTTCTTCTTGATTAGTCCTCTGGACAAAACTAGTGTAAAATCCTCCTGAAAAGTAATCCGCTCCCTTCTGTGATTGAATTTGCTTTTGTTGAACAAATGTATGTGCCTTTGTTGCATGGTTGCAACAGTTGTATGCATTTCCATCAGCAGCCATGGAAAGTATGTGCAGGCCTTTAGGAATAGTGCTCCTCAAATTCTGTAGCAGACAATCTGTGCTATCTCTGCAGCATGGGTGGTGTAAGTTTAAATATCAAACTTGGTTTGGATTGTTTGTTTTTAGCCCCTAGGACCTCTGAACCTCAGCAGCAGTGTAGAGGCTTTGGTATGTGGACAGATCTCTTGAAAAAGGGGTGATGCTGAATTTATGGAGGCCAAGCTTGCAGTACATTTGGGAAGCAGAGGGCGGGAGAAGGAACTCTGTAACAGGGTCACCTGAGAATCTTTGGGTTTTCAGTCTAATGGGATGGTTCTTGCCAATGGTGGCACCTGTTACATTCATAATGGAGTATATTTATTTTTCAAATACAGTTTAATATCAATCACTGTAGATAAATCAGACTCTGCCAGATGATACCTTTCACATTCTCTGGAAGCTTCTAAATGGTATGTAATTCTTAAATGGGTAAATGTTCCTGTCCAGGTCTCTTGTGTCAGTGTTACAAGCATCTGCCAGGCTTCCTGGGTTAAAGTTCATAAAAGAGACCTATTCAGAGCCAAAGCAGTTCTTTGGAAATAACACTTGGTTTTGAACTGATCACTGTTCTACACAGACTAGTTAAAAGAATCTGGCTGAATGAAATTGTATTGAGGGTGTTGTGGAGACAGTAGTAAAATAAATGGTTTGGGGGTTTTTGTCTTAAAAGTTACCTTTTTTTCCTGAAAGATGGTGGACCCTACTTTAGCAGAAATGGGAAAGAATCTGAATGAAGCAATGAAGATGCTAGAAGACAATCAAAGGTATGTGCAAAGGATAGTAACTGCAAAAATAATAGCTGTTTGTGCTAAGAGGAGGATTATTAATGTTGCTGTCATGAAGCAGGAAGGAACTACTTTTCCTAGTAATTTAAGGTCATGCTGTCATTCTGAAGCTTGCACCTAAACAAATTACCACTGTTTCTTAAATGATGGGATTTTAAAAAGAAAGGTACATATTTTTGTGCATGTTCTGTAATATTCAGACCAAATTTAGTGACTCTATTTTTTCAGAGAAGTTAGATTTATTTTTCCTACTGCTGTGCAAGTAACTTTTAATTCCTGTCTACATGACACTTCTGTTTGGCATTTCTGTTAAGAACTAAACCCCCAAAACTTAGGAACACTAATTCAGTTTGAGCTAAATTCTTACATACATCTCACCTGATTTATTTATGAACATGTTGTCAGTGCAATAGATTGCAACCATGACAAAACATATTTCTGCAGGTCAAAGTCAATACATATTTTGATGTTACAAAACAGAAAATAAACACATAGTTTACTCTTTTGTCTTTAACTTAGAAAAGTGGAAGAGGAAAATGAAAAGAAGTATGCACGGAAGGATATTCCTGGACCACTCCAAGGCAGGTAGGCACAATTTTTAGCTAATGCTATTTAGTTTTCAAAATCTGTAATACACTTGTAACATATTTGTTTTCCAGGCAACTTCTGTATTAATGCAAACATGAAAATTTGTCAGGCGTTATGTCACCTTTTTCCATGCACACACAGTGGAAGGAGGGGGAAGATTATGATGGGACCAGTTATTTCCATACTCACATAGGAGGAATTAAAAAGATTACTTGTCCTTGGTGACTGAAATTTTGAACTGTTGTAATCCAATGAAGTATTGGTCCATACAGCTGTGATTGAGGCTGAAGCATAGATCTATTTGTGCTGTAGAATCAAGAAGCATTAAAACACCCATTAAAAGAAAACCAAACCGCACAACAAAAAAACAACCAAATAACAACAACAACAAAAAACAAACCCCAAAAAACCCTGAGACTGAGAAGGTAGAAAGCTTTTTAAGAAAAAACTCCACAAAACAGCACAGCTTTTCAGCACAGCTGGCTTAATATATTACATGGAGCTCTTGTGCATAAGGCAAAACTGAAAACTATAATTCAAATTGTTCATAGCCTCTTTGGAAGATGATCCTGCAGGAGTCCAAGCTAGCTCTTCAGAAACTATTTATTTAAGTCTTTCTTTTATGTACATAACCTAAACTTGGTTTTAAGTGGAGGCACTGAATTAGCTCTTCTAAGAATAAACAGCAGTTTCAGCTGTCAGAGTGTAAATTCTTATACTACTGTAAATTTTCCTTGGAATTATATAAGTTGAAGTGTTGTGGATCTCTTCTAGTTTTGCTATGATAGAGTGCGTCATGTCAGAAGTCTAATGTAGCTTTTGTTTGCCAGAGACTAATATTTATAGGTTATAATTTAAGAGATGTGCTAAATTTGTGAGCTGAGGCTGGATTATGTAAAGAGAAACTTGGATTCTTAGCTACTACATTACTTCACTGTGTACCAGTAAGCAATTAAACATTGCCAAGCTAAACTTTTCAGTCCAAATTTTCTTAGTAAATGTATTTTTCTGAGAGTCAGAGTTCATATTTATTGAAGTGTCTTACTATAATTAAGTAGGGTTTTGAATTAATTGACTCAGCAACCATGTCTTCATGATCTGTGTTTCTGAGAGTAAGGAACTGGTTTTGTTGCTATACAGGTACAGTGTCTGAAATGGCCTCTTTGTTAGATACTGGTACTTACCTTTTATGTGGTTTTTGTTTTCTGCTTTCTGATATGCCAGTGGCCAGGATATGGTGAGCATACTTCAGTTGGTTCAGAATCTAATGCATGGAGAGGAGGAAGAGGAAACCTCACAGACCTACCGGTAAAGCCAATATGAAGGTGGAAGATACCTGGTTTTGTTGCATTCTGATTGTTATAGGACTTGCACATTTAAGTATTTTAAACTGTATATATATTGTGAAACCATGCAACTTTTTAAAGGCAATTTAGGTTATATAGTGAGCCCTGATTTCTGATGTGGCAGCTCATTTTGTTTTCTACTATCTGAAAGTAGTTTTAAGTCTGAAAGTCTTACAAAACTTTGAATACCAATACTTTTTTTTACCATCTCTCCTTGTAGATTAAAAAAAAATAGGGAAAATTAAATTTGTTTCCATTTTTCTATGAAATGGAAATAATGCTAACTTATCTGCAGAGATTATTGAAAAATAACACTTGACAAACAGTTTGGAAATTGAAAACAAACAAACAAGCCCCAACAAACTGATGAAAGCTGTACCTCTAAAGATAATTATTCTCCTGAGTTTTGTCTGCATGAGGAGAGAAAGGTATGTGTCTAATGCACTTTAAAGTCCCAAAGCAGATAAGGTGCTTAGTTCCAGTTTATGCTAGCTGATGGGAGAAAAAAGAACCTGAGATGATGCCATACGCAGCTAGGTCAAGTGAAGTGCAAGTGCTTTTCTTTTGTCTGTGCTAGCACATCAGTGTGTAATGCACAATGGCAGGAAGGTGGCTGTGGTATACTGTACTTCCCTGTTATGTATTTAAAATTGTATGTCAACAAATTCTGTCACTTTACAGTAAAAATGTGCAAATGTAAAATTACTGTAACATTCATGATTTGTATTTAGGTGACAGTTACTCTGTTCTGGCTTGCAGACTTCAAAACGTTGGTGAACAGGGTCACATGGCTCTACTGGGACATAGTTTGGCTGCTTATATTTCAGTGCTAGACAGGGAAAGACTGAGAAAACTTACAACAAGGATCCTTTCCGATACTACTCTCTGGCTCTGCAGGCTGTTCAGGTGAGTCACTGTGAATAACTTACGTATGACTAAGCAGTGATAATTGTTTCAAAACGTGTGACTGCACTGAGGATGTCAACAAAAGAAATCATTGTGCCACAAACTTAGAAATATTCTTTGAAATACTTGAAAGACATAATTAAAGAAAAGAAAAAAGAGGAGACTGCTTATTGAATGCAGGAACTTGCTAGTAACGTGGTTGCCATAAAAAATCCTTTTATATGTGCTCTGTGGCGAAACTGAGGGCCAGAGTACAGTTGCAGACATACAGTTTGTCAAACGTTTAACTGCATTCTTATTACATTCTTGCTTCTTGAGGTATGTGGTATGTTGCTGAGGCTTGGCATACATCGTATTTTAAAAGATGTTTTCAGTTAACTTCTTTGCACTTCCTGGATCTAGTTTGTGTTTCCAGGTATGGTAGGTGACACTGCTGAAATTTACAGTGCACTGAAATTCGTCATAAATGCCTGTTTCATCCTATGGCATAGATATCTTAAACTGTTCCATATGAGAAGAAGTGAACTGTGAGAGGGTGTTGGGAGGGGGGAGATTAACTGATAAGAAATTCCTTATTTTATTTTATTCATGAACCAAAACCAAAACCCAACCCATTCAAACGCCACAGCAGTATTTGCCCATCAGGTAGTCTCTGATAACTGGAGATGTTTCAGGGCCTTCATGTTGACCTTTGATAAATGCCACTCTTACGTTGTGCAAGAGCACTGACTTGAGTGTTGCACAAAAATGCTGAAATAAGATCTAACTTGCAAGTTGCATAATAAATTGACATACCTACTACTTTCACTGTTGCTCTTGTTTATAGATAAGACAGCTGAGGGATTGCCCTTGATCTGGAACACTCTTACCTTAACTCTTCTTTGGTTATTTTGTTCTGGTTTCATGACTCTCAATGTCAATGTGCTGATCTGAGTTTGATCCTTAAAAGGGTTAAAAAAGGTGGGGGAGGAGCAGACACACTCCCCCACACCCTCAGGAGCCCCAGAGAAAGAAGCCTAGTAAGTCAGATAGAAGGCAAAATAGCCATAAAATCATTAAAATATTCCTGGGGAAAAATATACTTCACTTATGTAACTCCCATATTTCAAACCTTTGGAAAATTGTTTTCCAGTGTGCTGAATAGATTATAATAAATTGTGGTCTTATTTTCAAACTCACTAAAATACAAATGGCATCAGTAAATTTGGGTATTGGAAAATATCTTGATTTGTGGTGTGGTGATAAAATTCGCCATTTTCTGCCTATTTACCTTACTTCATGCATCTTATTCCAATTTCACTAACTTAAGGAATGTCAGGTTGCATCTTGCTTAAAGTTACCAGTTCAGAATTTGCGTATGTATTAAAACCAGATGAAGCCTTTTGTGTGTTTTCTTCCCCCTTCTGCTCTTATTAATGAAGGTTTTGAACTCCACAAAAACAATCCTTAGGAATCCAGGTGTGTTTTCTTTCTCATTTTATATATGAATCTAAATGACAATATATACTAGGCTACCCTCTCTTCTAATCTCAGCCTGCCTTATAAAAGTTTCCTTCTATTCTGCATCATCCTGGGAAAACAGAAGTGTTTTGAATCAATCTTCTTTATCCTCTTGCCAGCTCCTATTGCTGGTTAGTGTTATTTTAGTCATTAAACTGGTTGTTGGTTTTGTTGGTCATATTTACTTGGCTTTTCTTGCAGGTATGAAAATGGATCAGCATATTATCATGAAGATGATCGTGAAGGTCTCCTAAAAATCTGTCGACTTGTTATTCACACACGCTATGAAGATTATACAGTAGAAGGATTTAACGTGCTATATTCTAAGCAGCCTGTCATATACATTAGTTCTGCAGCTAGAACAGGCTTGGGCCAAGCTCTCTGCAATCAGGTAAAGTGAATAAGTTGGGGCTTTAGCTGCAAGTAGAACCTACCTGGCTTTATATTGCCTATTTGAAATTTAAATTTTAAAGATATATTCAAACTTCTCCTGCAGCAGACCGGTACTTGCAGCACAGTTTGGTACACTACTGGCAGTAAAAGTTGTCCTTTAGATCCCTGTGTCTGCCTAGAACTTCCACTGTTGGAAGTGAAGATTTCTCCAAGGTTTTTCCCAGTGCCCTCATGTTGACTAAATACATGTATCCCCAAACAGACATAACTTTGGTGCTTTTGAAAACTTACTTTTCCTCATGGTAGAAACAATAGCATTGTGATTAAACAGCAGTTCAACAGGAAGTGGGAGGAGAAGGGAGTCTTCACATTCTGTTAAATGAAAGGATAAAACCAAACTACTCTGTAACTGTGGTTCTCTTAATTTGCCGAGTCTTCTGTTCAGTGATGGGTATGATCAACTCTATTTGACTTGTCTAGTGATCTTCCAAGTTGAAAATCAAAATATGACAGATCTTGATTCCCCAGCTCCCCCTCATGTTAATGGTGCAGAAGTTAGCTGGAATTTGCCTCCATATCAAAGGAAGAACTTGAAACTGTCAAGCATGCATTGTCAACTGAGCTGTATGTTCTAAGTGGGCAGATTCCTCTCAGTGAAATGACTATGAACCTCTAGTGGAACATGGCCTATGTACAAAGCATATGTTTGCCTACAGGATACATTAACTGCAGGGATGGCGAAGGAAAAGAGGTTTGAGTTTAGGCTATTGTTCAGAGCATAGTATCTCACTAGAGTAACTGAATGCAGTTGATGCTCTTACCAAAAAGTGACTGAATTGTTTTTTTTCCCCAGTTTCTCCTGTGCTTTCTATTCTCTGCTATAAATTTGATTATAAGTTTTAGCGAGAAATGTACTTTTTAATGTAACATCCATCTTTTTATTGTCATTTTTACTATTTTTTGTATCACTTTATATATTTCTACAGACACATGAAATAAGTGTGCCTTGTTCATTGAAATTTCATCATTTTTATTGCAGCTAGGGTTACCCCTTTCTTGCATGAGCCATGTGCCTTGTAACACTATGTTTGGATCTCAGCATCAAATGGTAAGTTTGTCTTCTTAAAGAGCTCTGTTGATTTTGTGGGGTGGCTTTGGTTTAGTTGTTTGGTTTTGGTTTGTTTTTGGGGGGTTTTAAGCCTTCTTAAATGAATGTCAAGTATATTGTTAGAAATAATTTATTAATGTACTTACTTTTTCAACCTCTATGTCTTCTACCATTTAACTGTACAAATTGTAGATCAAAATCATCTGAAGAGCCAGCAGGTTGCATCTTGGTCCTGTCATATGCAAGATATTTCTAATGGCATATAGTAAGATGCTTCTTAGTCCAGGATATAGAATATGTGTAGTTGGAGGTATGTTTACAAACTACACGATGTATTTGTGTTGTATCTTTCACAAATACTTTATCTGACCTTCATCTTGGTTTACCTTTGGGAAGAAGAAACTGCAAGCCACAAGCTAGGACATTAAGAATGTTTTCCAGAAATTCAGAATGCTGTCGATTTTTATGCTGTATGCATTTTTCCAGTTCAGGAGAAACAATTTTGTGTGGTTTGACAAACATATACATAAATACATTTATTTTTCTTATTGGTAACAGGATGTTGCTTTGTTGGACAGAGTGATTAAAGATGATGTTGAGTCTGGAAAACTGCCTTTGTTGCTTGTGGCAAATGCTGGTAAGTGCTGTGGACAAATAATAATTTAAAAACTACTTTATTTTGTGAATATACATAAAATCCAAAATAAAAATGCATTAAACAGCATAGTGGTTACATATCAAGAAATATCCTAATGACCACACAATAATCATCTGTCTAGAGGAATTTTGTTTAATTGATTTAAAGTTGTATTGTACTGCTACAGATCTGCTTGTCAGTTGATGTATTAATATGACTAGAACTTCTGTTAGTGAATGCAAATCTTGCTGAAAATCAGGTTCACATTAACACTTCAGAATTTTTTGATAGATGTGCCATCAATTTTAGCCTTAAAAGTTAATTAAAGAAGTTAAAGTTCAAAAGTGTTCTTGTTAATTAAACAGAACTGCTCATGAACAAAACTTGTTTTGGACATGAATAAAGGTGGTGACAGTTACTTGCTTTGCAGTTGGAAAAATATCTGAGATGTTAATCTTGGCTTAGTTTCCTTTCATGGAGGTCATATTTTGAACATATTAAAAGTATGTGCCTTTCTTATCTGAGGCTGCTAAGTCTTTCAGTACCTAAGACATCTAACTTTCTAAGTATTTTTTACATGTATTTCTATGTAAATATACAAATATGTAATGATATATTTTATATCAATAATACAATTTAATAATAAAGATGTAATGACAATAAATATAAGTAAATAATATATAAATAAATATGAAAAAATATTACGTTGCATTTTACAAGCAAAACAAGTGCCTTTAGGTTTTTTGCCTAGAATTCCAATTGCTCGTAAGTAACAATGCAGTAGATACTAGTATGTCTATAGTGGGTCTTTGCAAACATCCTCTATCCTGCTCTCGTGTGACTTTTTTGGCAACAGTACAAGAGTCCTGGGGTGCAGGCTTATCCTTTGTCATTGCCTTCTTTCATTTTCCACAAAGGGACTCCAGGTGCTGGGCACACAGATAAACTTGGCCGACTGAAGGAACTTTGTGAGCAGTATAACATGTGGCTCCATGTAGAAGGGTATGAAACTTGACATTTATTTCTGTAGAACTGTATTCATTAACAAGAATAACAGACAACGCATAATCTTCCAGCTGATCAGCTAGTAGAGAGCCATAGGATCACCTTTATCTTTGTCATATTAAGCATTTTAAGTAGTTGTAATTTTGTCACAAATTGATTTACATATATGAGAATAATTAATTGGAGTGGTTATTTCAGCATAGGTCAGTGGTTACTTTTACTCAAATGGTAATCTTACCTGCCTTTGATTTGAAGAGCTTGGAATATGAATTAAAAGGAACCTTATAGGATAACTCAGGGGAGACATTATACAGTGCTTATTGAGAATGAGAAAGGAGAATGAAACAAGTGTGGAAGAGATGACACTTGAGTGAACATTGTCAAGAAGACTGCTGCAAGTGCAGTGTGCAGTATAGCTAGAGGAGGATTAAGCCAATAGTTAAAGAAGTTTCAAGAACTTAGACAATGTTAATGAAGGCTACAATGCTCTATGATTTTTCTTTTTTTGTTTTTTTGGCCTGGGGTAGAGACTCTGTTTCTTTTGATATTTCATTGTACGGTGTTACATTTGCACACTGTTTTATTTCTGATGCCGAATCAATGCTGAATTATGGGTAGGACTTTGGGGAATGATTTCCCAAGGGTTGGACTGAAACATTATTAGATTGAAGCAGATTTCTACTTTAGGGTTTTCAATTTTGGAAAGCCAAGTAGCAACATCTTCTGCATTGCCAATGAAAAGAACACAAACAAAAATAACTTCCCTTTACATTTAAATATTTAAACTGAAGATTAAAATACTATTTCTTAATACAAGGTTAATATCTACTAAACCCACTTTCTTTTTTTAGTGTGAATTTGGCAACTTTGGCCTTGGGTTATGTCTCCTCTTCTGTACTGGTATGTTTTACTATATCTAGAAACTTAATAATGTGCTCTAGATTTTAAGGTCACGATCTTATTAAAATTTATATGGCTTATACTCTGCTCACTGTAATAAACTTCAGGCTGCTACAAAATGTGACAGCATGACTCTTACTCTGGGTTCCTGGCTGGGCCTCCCGGCTGTACCTGCAGTGACACTCTACCGACATGAGGATCCATCTTTGGTATGTTCATCTTCTCAATCATTATTCTCAGCCTTGAAACTGTCATTTTGATCGTGGTGTAGTGTCTTGTTCTGCACAAGCACATAAAATACAATTTGCAAGGGCTCTCCTATTTAAACTGTGGCATATTCCATAAGCTGCAAAATTGGAATAATTGAAGAGAGGTTAATAGTGGTTTATTTATTTGTTTTTCTCTTTAGTCCTTAGCAGCTGGGCTGACATCAAGTCAGCCTGTAGAGAAGCTCCGAGCCCTGCCACTGTGGCTCTCCCTGCAGTACCTGGGTCACGATGGAATTGTGGAGAGGATAAAGCATGCCTCACAACTAGTAAGCAACAGCTGGCTGGTCCATTATTTGTGGATACTTTGCTGCTTTGAGTATGGGTTGGAGACTGTTCTTAAGAATCCTCACCAACTGATTTAGTTCAAGTCTCCAAGCAGAAACAGAGTTCAGATAGCAAAGACGGTACAAGTGATATCCAGAAAACAGTTACACTTAGGAATGTTTTTATAACAGCCATTAATACATCTTTTTCATTATTTGATGCACTGTAGAAGAATCAACTAAAAATACTATAGTTGTTGACAATATAGCATACTGGTTCATACTGTGTTACAAACTATGAAGACAGAGTAAAAGTATTTGGGGAAGGGATGTGCTTTTACTATTAGTTCATTTTTTAAATGGGAATCTTTCTGAACAGTGAAGTAATAAAATCACTTCAATTTTTGTCACTTCTTTAAGCAATTTTGCTTGAAAGCTGTTCAGAGAAAGGCTTTCTTATTTTCCTACTCTACTTGCTGTTGTATTGTATTAAGTAATAGTAAATTATAAATGCCTGACAAAAAGAACTTCAAAACATTTCTTCAGATACAGTGGAAATTGCACTATTTTTGACGTTGAGTCCTTACCCTAATAAAAACCAATATAATGTGTTAGTTAAACAATGCATTGTTTATTGCAAAGCCTTTTTTTCCTTAAAGATACAGCATTTACAAAAAAATCAAAGAAAGGCAAAATGGGAAGTGTCTGTAATGGTTAGTGAAGAAGCTATTGTCATGAAAGACCTAAAAGAATGACAGAGTACCATTAGTCATTAAAATTGTGTCATCTAAGATTGATCTGAGCTTTTATACTGCCTATTAATAGTCTTAAACCACAGTTTAAGAATATCTTTTCTACTGAAAATAATTTAGAAAGCCATCCAAGCTAGTTGCTATGGTAGCAATGAGAAAATTAACAGTTCTGATACATACTGTGCTTTAGTTAGTCAACAGAGTTAAAAGATCTCTGGAACTTTGTCAACAAATTTACAAATAAGAACTGGATGAATTGCTGATGTGTGGTAGGGCCTTGCTCAGAAACAGGAACTGTGACAGTGACTGCTTCATGCTTTTCAGAATAATTTTCAGTTTCTAAAACTGTGCATTTGTTTTTTTCCATTTGTTTCCCTTCTGCTGTGTAGAGTCAAAGGTTGCTGGAGAACTTGAAAAACCTGGATTTCATTAAAACTTCGGTACTGTCTACATTTAATCCTTTGGTTGTGTAGCTCAGTCTTCGCTTCTTAAATGATATGAATAACTGAATAAAAAAGTATTTAGCAGTATTACTGAAATCATAAGAACTGTTCTGAAGATGCTTGGTATCTTTCTAGTTAAGTTCTTGTGTTCAGTGAAATTGTGTGGCTTGGTTGTGTATGAGAAGAGAAGGCTGCATGGAGACCTCATAGCAGCCTTCCAGTATCTGAAGGGGGCCTATAGGGATGCTGGGGAAGG
>JASSUY010013457.1:0-19668 GCA_032466535.1 Forpus xanthops | reverse complement strand
CAAACTTAAACAGGGGAAGTTTAGATTGGATCTGAGGAAGAAATTCTTTACTGTGAGAGTGGTGAGGCACTGGAATGGGGTTGTCCAGGGAAGTTGGGAATTGTCCATTGCTGGCAGTGTTCAAGGCTGGGTTGGACATAGCCTTGGGTGGCATGGTTTAGTGGAAGGTGTCCCTTCCCCTGGCAGGGGGATTGGAACTAGATGATCTTAAGGTCCTTTCCAACCCCAACTATTCTATGATTCTATGACCTCTAGATTGTATTTGTTCCATTGCTGTGTGCTCATGCACTCAGTGGAGCTGACAGAAAAGCATCCAGAAGTTGTTTCCAGAGGTTGATTCAATTCCATTTAAAGCACGGATTTGTTCACTAATACATTCATGAAATCAGTTTCCATAAGCCTCCCTCCTACATTCTGGCTGTAGCTTACCCTGCTGTTGAGATGAAGATATGAACCCTTGAAATTGTATGCAAAAACTATCCCAGCCGAGATTTTTACACCCAAAATAGTTTTAGAAATTACATCTAATTTATCAATTCCAAATTTAGTTTCTGTGAGGTGTCCTATTCAACAGGATCTAGTGGTTTTATTCCCCCCCTCTACTCCCAATTTTAATTGAAACATGATGTATAGAAAATAGGCAGCTTGGTTTTCTGGGGCAATAGATAATTCATGGATCATTCTGAGTGAGAACAACCATTTCTGTGAAGGTTCTTTTTCCAAGGGTCTTAGTGGCCTTGGGAGTTCAAGTTACTGTAGCACTTCCCCCTTCCACTTAAACCTTGTGAGTTTAGGATTGTGAAATGTAGCCTCAGATTGCCTTCAAAAGCTTCCCAGTCCATTTCCCTTATCCCCAAAGCAAGACCAGTTATAGTCTTGTTATTCCTGCTGGAACTTTCTTGATGTTGCCTAATGATTCTGGGGTGATTTCCAGGAGGAATTTTTTAACATTAATATCTGAAAATACTTTAAACTGCTTAATACAGTATATTTGCTAATTAACATACTTAGATGTCTTGTTTTATAGTGCCCAAATTTTAATTACACATATCTTAAATAAGTACATTTCTGTTTAAAGTGAGTAACGATTTACTTTCCTCTGTTTACAGATACATTTACTTGCACTCCTAGTGTTAACTTCTAATACTGAGATACTGTGAACATTGTTACTGCTGTCAGAGCAAAATGATCTGCGTTGCTCAGCAGTGTAATGAATAATACACAGTTTGAAATATATTTTCACCTTTTTTTTTTTTTTAAGGATTTCAATTTTGGGTTTGTTATTTTTTTCCTTCTAAGGTTGAAGATGAACTGAGTTCACCAGTGGTGGTTTTCAAGTTCTTCCAAGAGTATTCAAATAGAGGTACGTGATTTATTTAAAAACAAAATAATAAAGCCCTCTCTTTAAAAAAAACCTATAAACTACTGGTTCATAATATGAGTTTGAAGTAAGTGTTACGTACTCCTCTTGTGTAACATGCTTTGAAAAAGGCTGTGAATGCTGGTTGTAATGCAGGGATAGAATCCATGTATGTGATAGCTTCTTTTTTTAGATAGACTGCAGTGTTTTAGATTTTCATAACAAGTCATTTTCTGTCTTCTTGAGTGAGGAGGGATTTGCATATGATTTTGATCTTGAGAGCAGATGCTGGAAGTCTCATAAGCTGCAAGCTGTGTTTGAGTGTACCGATGGGGGAAGATCTTCCCTGGTTTTGTGGCAGGATTTTACTTTGTGAGAGCACTGGTTTTATTTGCATTGTGGCATTTGAACCTCAAAACTTAGTTATTTCACTATTTGTTTCCTGATTTATTCTAGTATTTGTGGTGTTCAGCATACCTTAAAAGAAAAGATTATAGTCCTTGTTAGTCTGCTTGAGGCCCAGGACGTCATGTAGGTGTGTTACATTACCCAGGAAATGTAATTGTCTTTTATCTAAATTTTAGGTTGCCTTTTTGTTTAATTAAGTCAATAAAAATCCACTTCTGTGATTCTTATATCTTTGGATTCAGATCAAACCTCACATGCTGCACAGGCCTCAACTATTCAGCACCCCATAATAAGCAGCGAAAGACATGTTTATGACACTTTCAATCAGTGGGTAAGAATGTATGCTCTTTCTCTTTAAGAAAAAAAGAAATGACAGTGGGATGCTTCCAGGGGTTCATCAGTAACTATCAAACCTCAGGCAGACTAATTTGGTAGCTGTTCTTGACCCGATATCCTTTGCAAAACTCGTGGCCATTCTGGATTTAAAAGATGAATTTGCTCTGAGGCAAAGTTGCTTTCACATTTCTGATTATTTTACATGTACTAACCACTGAAATTACATCTTCAGCTATTGGTACTGGATTATTTTCCTTGGTCTGTGGGAACATATGAAAAGTTCAGGAGTTTTAAAATCGACTGATGCTTCGTTGCCACTGTGTGTGTATTCACAAATAGACAGTCTTTGCCAGATCTCAAGAGAAGTAATTCTAGAAACCTATGCTTTCAGGGACCTGAGCAAACAACTATTTATAACTGGTTTGGATCTACTGCATAATAATGGTGGCACACTAAACAACAGCGACAGTTTGATAGAAACTTCTGACTTGTAACGCTTGTAGTTTATCCTGAATTTTCATTATTTTAAATATGCACCAAACTGTGTCACATCAGCAGCAAGCTGAAATATTTTGCTACAGAAGGTGATTTTGAGAAATACAGAAAACTCTCGTTTAGCTTGTGGTTCCCCTTAACTATGGGAAGGGTCCAGGCCTGAGTCAGTGACTGCCAGACCATGCTTTGTGCATCTCTAACTGTGCCATATCCCTTCAGCTAGGAGAGCAGCTGGCACAGCTGGTTCCAGCCAGTGGCGTGGATGTGGTAGAACTGGAAGATGAAGGCACATGTGTGCGTTTTAGCCCACTAATGACTTCTGCAGGTAACAGTCACTTAATTCAGCTGCTTGTGAAAACAGATTTCCTGGAGAATTTACAATAATCTGCTGTAGAAGCTCAAGAAAACCTTTAGTGCATTTTCCTATGGTGAAGATTTTCTTACAAACAACACTGCTCTGCCCTGGCAATGGGTGCGATAGTAGTAGCTCAGCTGTTGTGGGCGATACTGCCTTGCTACCTCTGCACAGAAAGTCTTCTACTGGTCAGTTTAAATTCATTAGGAAGCTCAAAGGGAGAAGCTCTTGGTTTCTAACACTTATGAAAGAAATACGAAGGATAAATCATCCTTACCTTTCCTTCTCTCAGATCCTTAACACAAGATGCTTGACCTTTCTATGCAGGTATTTCAATGCTGCAATGGTGCTTGTGTTCAAAATATAGCTACTTAACTGGAAGAGTTGTTTACCAAACCTCTAGGATTTTCTATAATTACAGATGAGGGAGGGGGAGAATTAAAAAATTACCTGTCATAAATGTCATGTTTAAGCCATCACTTAAACAGGAATTTTCTGACTCTAGCTATAGATGTAATGGAAAAGGGTATTGTCCTTTTTAATTTGTAACACCAGGAAATTCTTTTTGTTAGCTTATTTTAAATGAAATCCTTGGCTCTCTCCATTTTGATGTATCAGTGGATAGGTAAGAAAAAAACGCTGTTACAGAGATAAAGCTACTTCAATACTATCTGTAAATTATATTTATGATTGACTTAGAGTGTTTAATTCAGACATCTGTGTGATGTCTGTTCACTGTTATAATACCCTAACACATCACCTCTTTAGTTTTAGGAACTGAAATACAAGATATTGATCAGTTAGTAGACTGCTTAAAAATGAAGATACCAGTATTGACAAGCACACTGCAACTGAGAGAAGAGTTTGAACAAGAAGTGAGAAGAACACCAGGGCTGTTGTATATTGAAGATCTCAGCTGGCCAGGATTGGGTGTTGTAAGGTAAAATGCTGCATTTTTTTTTTTTTCATTATCTTTTTTGATAACCTGTGCATGAGCAGGAAGGAATAGAGGGTCTCCCTGGTGGTGATCTGGAGGTGCTTGCTGTGGTTATATCTGGTTTTGTACCCACTTGAAGTTTTTGAGTCCTTTTCAAAAAAATGACATTTTTAATGTTGTTTATTTTGGGGTTTTTAAGAAAAACTTAAGAGCTGTTTTAGAGAAATTAGGGCAGCAGTTTAATATTGCAGGCAGCATGTGGCCCTGTTAGATGGAAATGTAACATGCAAGTCCATCCTACTTTATCTAGACAAGTGCAACTTACATTCTATTTATGGCAGGCTTCACTTAAATACTGAATACCACTTAACCCTTCAAGTGTCTGGTGTGACCCTCTCATGTAGTCTTCAGAGAAGGATTCTGAATAGTCAGAACAGTTACAGTCAATGTATTACCTGGGAATCTGTTGTGTTCAGTTCCTGTGCACCAGCAAGCTTGTCCCACCCTAAAATCTCTGATTACAAGGGCCAATAAACTTGTTGATCTAAGCTGTGAGGTCCTGAGATTTCTGTTTATAAAATACAGAAATCTGTAGAAACATACTGAATGAATATTTACATTTTGTACATACTGTGAAGTGAAATTACTGTCTTCTGTCTTGGTTTGAAGATACAACTATCACAGTGATGGGAAGAACGATGACAAACAAGAAAAAGAACTAGAAAAAATCAATACAGAACTTCTGAAGAAATTAAATGAACTGGAGTCAGATCTCACTTTTTCTTTGGGTAACTGTATTACTTAAAATACTAGTTCAAGCTAATGGTCATTTTCCTGGTTGTGCTGTAATGGTTCAGTAGGTCATTTTTTACACAGGTTAGGGTTACGCTGCTGTGTATACGGTTATTGTAGAAACAACAGCTGTAACTTTTCCTCCTCACCCGTTTCAGCTGGGAAGTGTTCAGCAGGGTGAGCAAGGTGCACTGTTGTCAAAAACACTTCTGAAAAGTGACTTACGGGTAACGAGACCAAAAGGGGTCTCCTTGTCAGAATAAAAGCTGCAGTGTTCCTCTTTTTCATCTGTAAAGTGAGCCTCCTCAGCTAGTGCTGTAACTGGTGAAAGCAGATCTCCTTCAAACCCCACTGACCAGTTCACTGCATTCTATGGCTACATTAAAAGATTCAGATGACTTTCATGATGATTAGCAACACTTTCGCATGGAAACAGTGCCACATTATAGCTGAAGGAATAGTCAGATGATTACTCAGACTCTGATATCTTTCTAATCAGCTTTCAGAAATGAACTGCCCTAGAATTGTGGAACCAAGTAACCTGTAAATGGCAGAAAGTAATGAGTTTGAAGCAAACACTGATATTTATTATACAACTCCTTGGCTGTCTAAAGCATCCACTGTTTTTCTTGAGTAGGAGTTTTCTCTTTTTGAAAGCCCACAGGGCTGAGCTTTTTTAGTTGCATCATTAATACCTATGTAGATACTGTCCTTAATTACAAAAGGGTGTGTGCATGCACTCAGATTCCCTGATTTGCAGGCATGAGTAGTGCAACTATTGCGAGGATGGATTTTTGCACATCACAAAGACTTGATTCTCCCTGTGCTCACAGGTCCAGAATTTGGCGGGCAGAAGAACTGTGTTTACATTGGCATGGTAACTGAGGATCTGGACGTGTCAGAGTTAGTTGAAACTATTGCAGCAACCGGCAGAGAAATTGAAGAAAATTCAAGAGTAGGTATTAATAAATCACAGAGTATTCCAGAACCTTTATTTTTTCCTTTCCATACTGGCTTCAGGACATGGTTTTGTTCTTTGTGAAAGTAAAAACTATACTTGCCTGCAACACTGTGAAATTACTGTGGAAGTAATAATCTCTGTTCACATAAGGAGAACTCTTGTTAAAGTATTATGATATCGTAAGGGTGACACTATTTATGTTCATGGTCCTCTGTTCAGTAGTTCTAATGGAAAACTTCAGTAGTACTGAAATCATTTCATTTTATCACTCCAGTTTAAATTGGCAGAAAAACAAAAAAAAACAAAAGGAAAGGGGGTGTTGATTGGAGCTGGTGTTTCCCATCTCTGCGTAATGCAGTGGGATCAAGGTTGTTTCTTTACCAGCTTTGAGGTGAGACTGTCCCCTAAAATGTGTGGGGAAAAAAATTAAATTGGTAGCTTAAAAATAGAAATTACAAATTACCTGTTGAAGTAATAAAGCTGATGATACAACTAAAGCATTTCATAAAAGCATTTACCTGATGAGAGTTCTCCATATGTTTTCGGAATTCCTAAATGACTTGCATTACAAATGAGCATCTGTCCTTTCATTCCTCTAGTGTTGGGCATTTATTTCCTCACCTAAAAATAAACGGAACTTCAGAAATCCTTTGTCTATTTCTGCCCATGGGAATATATTGATTTTGGCAATGAAACTTTCTCTGGCACTGTTTTCTGGAGAATCTGTCTGCCCTTGACTCCTATGCTGCTTCGTGGGTGAGATGAAGGATGCTCTGCCTGCAGAGTATCTTCTGCTTTCTAATTTTAGTACTTGGCAGATTAGGAATCAAATGTTGGGACATGGGCCACTATGATCCTGAAGCTTTTAGGGTGGAACAAATAGTGGAGAACTAGGGAAGGTGCAGTCCTTGTAACTAGCTACAGTAAATCTGGGGTTCTGAAAGGAGCTCACACAATTTGATCCAAAACAGAAGCAAAATTTATCTCTGAGGCTGATGTATCACTTAGAGAACTGATGTTTGGTGCAAGAGGGCAGCTTTTAGGAAAAATCTTCATTATCAGCAAGCCCTTAGGACACATGGGTAAGTATGTTAAAAGGCAGGACCAAAACTGAAGGTAAACATCTCAGCTGGATCAGAAAGCCCAGTGGCTGTTCTCTGTACTCTTAACTGCAGTCCCATTGCAGTCCTTCTGCGGTCGGTATCATGGGGTGTTCAGTTGCTGTGGTAGTCAATTCTGGCTTGCCTCTTCTCCATGGGAAAGGAGCAGATTCCTCATTTTCCTTTGGTTTTATTAACTTACAGTAACCCACTTTTTTATCATTTTGGAGCAAGTGGCTGTCAGCTGACCTTATGCCTTTAATATTGCACTGTGCAATATTAAACTCCGTATTAGGTTATGGAAATTGGTCTTTGCCTGGCACAAGACAAAACTGTGACTTTTTTTGACTACTTGAGTTTGTTCATTTATTGCCCCTACAGTTCACCCACTGAGCTGCCTGTCCTGTGTGGTATGAAATGTCACTGATGCTGGCATCCGACTACCAGTTAAACTTGAAAACTAAAGCTAAATCCAGACTGACACATACTGGGTCAGACTTAACTGTGGGGCTGGTTTAAGTCCTGGGTACTTCTGGAAACCAAACTGTGCTTTTTAAACCTCAAAATCCTTCTGCTAACCTAAAAAGCATCTGATGAGCACTTACGTGGTGAGCAGATCTTTGAAGAATTTGGGTCACAGGCTCATTTCCAAGTAAAAGAAAACTACTTTACAGTCCTGTTCAAAATGACATCTGTTCTCTGGGTGCAGCTTTTAAAAATCATGCAGTCAGCCTCTACAGTCTTTAAATCACAGTCAGAATGAACCAGTGATTGTCAGATACTGCCTTAAATCGGAATAGTATCTGACTACCCTGTCTGCATAATGAATACCTGGACTAAAAAAACAACTTCAAGCCTAAACAATGTGTTTTAAAATATAATTTTTGGTTTTTATTAGCTGTTGGAAAACATGACTGAAGTTGTTAGAAAAGGGATACAGGAAGCACAGCTTCAGCTTCAGAAAGCAAATGAAGAACGACTCCTGGAAGAGGTAAGGGCATAAATGTTAGTTATCCATAACTTGTCACAACATGGGTTGTGTGCTCACCTGCCAGTGACTGTGTTCTTTGCAGGGACTGCTACGACAGATACCTGTGGTAGGCTCTGTGCTGAACTGGTTTTCTCCATTCCAAGCCTCATCAAAGGGAAGAACATTTAATTTAACAGCAGGTAGGACTTGGTGCATCTGGAGCCATGTTATGTTGCCATTAGAACTGTTTCCAATCTTACACTAAAACTGCAACACACTTTCTTGTGCTGATTTGTTCGTGACATAACTCGCCCTCAAGATGCAGAATGTGCTTTTCACTGTTCCTGTGACACATAATAAGCCAATCTTCGATCCTTACTGTACAGTTTACTTTTTGTTCTTGCATATTGAGTCACATTAAAAAAGCTGTATTAGACCTTGGCATTTATTAATAGAGGAATCATTTCTGTGACTTCTGGCTACATGCACTGCAGCAGTTTGGTGTTTGGTATGTAAATATGTAAGCTGGCAGGGTGCCTTCCCCGTGTATGTACTATGTATCCTCAGGGTGGTTGCAAAGCAGCAGTCATGTTCCATGGTGCTACTGGAACTTGATGTCTCGGATAGATATCTGACAGAGATATCCTGTCTCTGATAATGCTGCTTCTGTGGCTGTGGCCACACCAATGCACTGGTTTGCAGACTGAGGAATATGGGTGGGTGAAAACTAGCTGAGGACTAGCATGAACCTGGCTTTGGAGGAAACAGCAATGAATGGAGTGTTACAATGTAAAAGACTTTTTTTACTCATATATTTGTAATTCATATCTGCTGATGTGAATGGAGCTGTCTGTAGCTTTTATATCATGCAGGCTGATGTACTAACGCAGTACTTTCTAAAAGCATAAATTTTCACTGTAAAAACTGTGGCAGTCTGAATTTGGCAAGTGTCTGTTGGCCCCAGAGCAACAGCCCAGCTGTCTGTGTGTTTCTGAATTAAGTCTTCCTGCTGTACTGGGAGCTTGCTTTCAGAGTCCTGATGCACCAGCAGGGAGGTTCTTATGGTGGAGAACAGTGAGGTTTCCTTGGGAATACTTTGCCCTTACACACACACTGCCCAACAGCTGGCAGCTGGGGCACATCAAGGGCCCAGTGGAGAAGGTAGGGAGGACAACTGGATGTAGCAGTGTTGTGCAGCAAGCGTAGGAGACATTTTATTCGTCTTTGCATGTCCCCAGTTTGCATACTGGGAGACGGATTAACAGCCAGTGGTAGGTTCACCTCAGCCTGGCACGTGCAGTTTCAGAAATGTGCATTAAAAATAAGATTGTTGCACCTTGTCCGTGCAGTGGAACACAAAACTGGTCTGGTTTGTGCTATGTTTAACTTGGTATTTTTTGGTTTTAACCTGCAGGCTCTCTGGAATCCACAGAATCTATGTATATATCAAAAGCCCAAGGAACAGGCACTACTCCACCACCAACTCCTACTTCCAGCCTCGCAAAGCAAAGACTTCCTGGTAAGTTTCCATGTCTCAGTTTTACTTCTAAACACAGGAAGGCCCCACATGCTTTTCCATCTTTTGTAATATCTGGAACTAGAGTTTATTTATCTTTTGGTGCTTTAAGTCCATCTTTAAAACTTAAATATAAACATGGCACACAGCAGCACCGCAGTCTGTGTTCTCCCTCAGAATGCAAGATGTTGTTATCCCAGTAACTGCCAACTTGCCCATGGACTCTAGAAAACCTTAATGTGGAATATTACAGGTTCTTCAGTTTTAAAAATGAGTGGGGAAACAAGCCAAAAGTTTTGTTTGAAATAAAAGCATAAATAATGTATAATAATGTATTTGAGCAACTGCATTTCTGTTGCTACCTAAATGGTTTGTGGACAAAGTACACTGAGGCAGAGATCTGTGTAATCTGTGGCACTTTCTGCATGGTTGTATTAGAATTAATGTAGATGTGAATGGTGGGAAAACCATTGTTCTAACTCACCTTTTCAGCTGGTTTGGATCCAGCCTGTGATTTTCAGTGCCAGGTTTTACCTTAGAAGGACTTTGTGTAGGCAGCTCAGTTTTCAGTTGAATCTCAACAGCCTCTGTGTACAGGGACTAAAGCAGTATCTTGAGTACCAGGCTGTGATGGCAGCTGAGGTTCGGGGTACAAGTTTGCACTCGAAACCAGTCAGTTTCTTTGCAGTTGTCAAATTCAGGTGCTTTCTTTGAAACTGAATTTATGTGAACCACACTGTGCATTTGCTCCCTCCATCAGTGCTGTATTCTTCAAACACTTCACAGGTCAGAAAGTCTTTAAAAGGTCTCTCAGAAGTTCTGATGCACTCAGTGAGACCAGCTCCATCAGCCACTGTGATGACCTGGAGAAGACAGACCAGAAAGCCCCAGCTCTGTCCCCTAGCCAAGAGCAAGGACCTTTGGAGACACAAAAACTGGAGGAGCAGAAGGAGGTGGCAAAGGCAACAACAACAGACACTGAGGCCACTCAGAGTGACCAACTGCTGCGTGACTGCATGGAAGCAGAGGAACAAGGAAGTCAAAGATAAAATCCTGACTGTGGATTTTGGACCTTGCAGAGGACGCCCGTGCCCAGGAGGCAGGGCATTAATGATGCATTGAAGGTGTGAACGGTGCCACACATTCGTACAGTAATAGCTACTGTATTAACTGGAATTTTGCACAAACATAACTTCCCCTATGGGACAGAGGTTTGTCTTATTGTACATGTGTTACAGTTGCTTTAATCCTCTACATGTCTGTGTCACCAAAGTACTAGTGAAGTTTATTCAGTGCTCATAACCATCTGTAAAAGCAGTTGGCAGTTACTTTTCCTGTAGGAATCGAAGCATGATGATAGCTACTAACACACCAGTCAGCCATGCATATGATTAAGAATACAGTCACACTCAATAATTGTGAAATGATCTTATTTGATGTTAATACACGTTAAAAAAAATCAACTGCCAATTGTTCACCTTTTTAATACCTAAAATCCAGTTTAGCTCCTGCAGAACACCCGCTGCAGTCACACTCCTTCCTTTTGCTGCTGTTTTTCCCCCATAACCAAGGTTGCCAAAGGGCTGTGGTAGTGAGTGCGGGGCTGGCTGAGGGAGGCATAGAGCAGGACGTTGTCATCGGACACCTCCTCCAGCCTGGCCCAAGGTATGCAGGGACTCTATTAGCGAGTTTTAAGCCTTTTAGAAAGAACTAGTGCCTCTGCATGCTGAAACCTTGCTTTTGCCCCAGAAAGAATCACCAACACGCCATTATTTTCCTTTGCACGGCCTTTGTAAACCAAATACTATTGAACACATTTCTGTAGTATAACTGGAGTTCTTCCTGTTGTGTATTTTTAAAGATAGTTGTAGTGAAGCTTGAAAACCCAATACATTTGTGATGGTTTCAACACTTATTTTTTGAATAACAGCAACTTACCTATGGTAGGATTTGTACAGAATCAAATTTTACAGGTTACTCACACTACAGCACAACTTCATAGTGACTAGGCTACTTAATGCACAAGCAAAGCTTTGGATAAATCTAAAGTTAAGCCGTACTGTTCCCCCCCCCCCCCCGGACACCCCTCCGAAATTACCTTAATCTCTTTGCTGCAAACTGTCAGAGCTTCATGTGGAAGGAGATCTTTGTAAAAGCTTCCTTTCCCCATGGAATCTGATTCTGAGGAAAACCACCCCATCCCAGTAGAACTGGATACAAGGATTGTACTTTGACTCATTGGTGTGTGGTTGGGTGTTTCTCTTCCCCCAACAGGTATATGCACACCACAATGGCTGTAGCAGTAGCAGGGCTGTCTGTGATTGATAATCAGTGAAATCTGGGTGTTTTGCATTGTTCTGTCGCTGATCTGGCACTGGGTGCCATGAACAAGGTTGATTTTGCTGTTGGGGTTATTTATGTAAATCAGCATGCAGTTTCTCTGAAGTGCAAACACAACTAAGTTGCCTGGTCTTCCTCATGGGTTTCTTTGGTGCAATGAAGTATGTTAATAAAGAGTAATTTGTTGGGGATAAGGTTATCCCCATCAAGATTAATTTTTAATGTTTTTATATTTGGAAGTGTTAAACAAGTAGTTTTGTTGGAATAAGCTTCATTCTTTGAATACTATCTGAATGTTTCAATAAAGATTCTTCAAATTATTACTCTTGCATCAAGTTACTGCTGAAGGCCATTTCCCTACAGATCAGTGTTAACTGTGTGCTGCTTGCCATCACTTAGGGAGGAAAATCATTATCTGCAGTACTTTATCAGTGTAACAGTGGCCTTCCTCACCCTCTCAGCACCAATACCTCTCATCTGTGCCCATTTAATTACTGCGTTGGAGCGATGAAACATAAACCAAGGCCAATTTTTTCCCCTAAGCAGCAATGTCCCTTATGTAATTAATGCATAAAAAGCAAGTTCCTTCTGGCAAAATACTTTATTTTGAAAAGTGCAAGACACTGGTGTTGGGGACCACCAGTTTACTTTCTGTGACACACAGCTCTGCTGGCACGACTGTGCTTCCCTAAAGCAGTCATGGTGTTTGGTTCCAGGTTAGATCTTGTCAGAACAAACCTGTTCCCATAACCCTTCTTGGTTTTTTTTGTAGATGCGAGGTTTCCTGTCAGGAAACAGGGAGCGAGATGGAAAGGGGTGTTCTTTTAGAAATGTTAGTGTAGATCTAATGTGGGAGACAAAGTGGGGTGGCTCAGCCAGGGGCGATGTGGAAAGATTCTGAAAGACAAGACAGGAGCGAGAGCTGCTTGATATTGAGCACAAAGTTCTCCGTTATTCTGCCTTTTAACAAGAGAGTATCCCCCTTCCCAGCAGCGCAGTGGGACAAGTTCTGACAGACCCTACCCCTCTCTGCTCAGCTAGAAGGGTTAAGAACAAGACAGTGTCAGGTACCTGTAAAATCTGTTTATCGTCTTGTTGCAACCAGAAATCTACGTGTGGGAACGGCCTCCAGAAATACGGCCCGATGTGCAGTTGTTCCATCTTTGCATCATAGATGTTTGTCAGCTGTAACAGCATGGGAAGCTTGAGTTAGATAAAGGCCTATACACTAGCAAGAGCCAACATGTGCACTTCATCTTGCCGGCCTTAAGCTGCAGCTTCTCTTAGATGCCCCATGCACCAGCTCAGTCCCACCCTGTTCTTCCAACAAACACCACACGGAACTCTAGAAACAAACCCACAGGAGTAGGATGGGATTAGGCCTGTGGCCTGAATCTGTTTATGTAAGTTACCCACTGGGCATCACGGCACATGGGAGCTATACTGCACAAGGCAACCCCTTGCTGAAGTGCTTTGGTCCTCTGCCTCTGCCCTTCCATCCTTCTCCTTTAGTGGCAGAACACCACTAAAGCATTCTTTTCCTCAATTTTTTGACATTTCATTGCCCCAGCTGGTCTCCCAGCAAAAACTCCCTTTTCCCCTCCTGTTATTTTCACTCACCCTTGCTCCTGTTAATAAGTGGGCTGAACGCAAATCCTCATCTGGCCCTTTTTCTGGGAAGGTTGCAGGGAAAATCTCTGCTGTTTTGACATTCACAGCTGGTTGGAAATAAGAGTTTAAATACAGAAACAATTAATTCTTACCGAAGTTGTTTAAAATGACCATGTCCCCAACACAGCTGCATAGCTGGAAATTTAGAACCCACCAAAAACTATTGAGTATTTCTTAGTGCCACAGACCCCTGACTCTACAAGAGCTTATTTCTACTTCCTTTACATTGGCAGCATTTCACTATTCCAGAAGAACGTTTTCAGAGATACTGAAACTGATCAGAAAAAGTACAGAATGACCAATGAAAGGAAGGCAGACTTCCAACCTCAAAGGCAGTGCAGTAGCTTCATACTGACAAAACCCTAAGTACAGTTAAATGAAGTAAAACCTGCTGGTACATGTGCACAGCCACTTCCATCTGTGTACCCACCTCCCTGGGCACCAGAAGAAAACTTCCATCTGTACCTACACCTCCTACAGCAGCACTTAACCTTTTAGATCAGGCTTTACCCAGTCATTAGCAGCTGTCCATTTACTATTGGAATGTAAAAAGCAATCGAGTTACAAAAACATAAATGAATTCCAATTTAACTCACCTATTCCATAAATGATTGGAAAGTGAATGTCCTCTTCTTCTCTGTCATTTAGGTCTGTAAAAAAAAAAAAAACAACTGTCAGACTCCTAGGGCTTTGGCTTTTTCTTCTAAGCAGCATTCATTTAATTGTGTGTTACCAAAGAACACTGATGAACACCGAGAACGTGATGTTGCCAAAAGAACCATGGAAAAGGTGGTTCAGGTCAGCACTAACATGCTTGGGACCTGGAGAAGAAGTCCTTGTCTCCAAAGAGCATGGCCAGTTCCAGCCAACAGCTGCTCCACTTCCTTCACAGCGAACTTACAGGGAGAAACCCACAGTGCAAAACTGCCACAATGCCAAGTTTCAAAGCTGTGCATCACCAACAGTGCTAAACTGCAACAGTGATAAACATGGGACCTGAACACAAGAGAAAGAACTTCTTCCTCTACATGACATTGCACACTATGAACTGACTGGATGTGTTTATGAATCCATAAGGACCTGCAGGAAGGAAATCAGAGGTCTATAAGGATCATTCTCAGCTGCCCCTTAAGACATTCACCAGTGCACAGCCTCTTTGAGCAGGACAAAGGTGGTGAAATAAACTGGTAATAGGCACAGGCACTTGGTAACCAAATAGCTTTTGCTGCATCATCTATCTGACATCACCACATACACCACCAGCAATAAACCTTGAAATCATAAGTCACCATGGAGAACTTATGCTGCTCCTTCTTACAGGACAGATGACAAAGCCACGTGTGGAAAGACCCCTGCACTTCTATTTCAGTGGCGAAAGATGCTTCAAAACCCACAGAACCGTTTTCTTACCTGTTACACAGAAAGTCGCTAGATGAACATCATCTGGCTGGAGATCGAATGCTCCTACAGCAACAACGACAGCAGCAATGGGTAAGACTGACTGGAGGCAAAGCAGGTGCTGTACGTAGATGAGGGGCATTGCCAGTGCTTCGCACTGCGGGATGATGGCAGATCCCTAATGCCCTGGCCCTAGATAAGGCAACAGAGCAAAGAGCATCGGCAGACTTGCTGCAAACTACGAAATTAAAGCCATAGCTACTAACTGTAACAGTATTTACAGAGAGCAGCTGCTTGTAATGGCAAAAACATGCTAGAAGTGTTGTGCCACCTCCTCCTTTTACCGACACTGGTTTAGCTCTGGCATCACAGCAGCTCTGCTTTAGTTCACTAGTCATTTAACAGCTTTTATTTAAATGTATTTGCCTCAGATGTTACATACATAGTGAGCAAACCCAGTCTTTCATTAGCTATGTATTAATTTTGTTTTTCACCATCCCACATCCTAGGAAAAAGTAACACACAACTCTTTCAAAGTTATAACAGCAATATAGTGTTATTGTTTCAAGCTGCATGAAAATCATTAGGTTGAAAGAAATATATTAATCAAAATACTTCATTCTTTACAGAACCTGCACAGGCCATGTAACACAGGTACCAGGATTCAATGGTGCAGTGGCCATGGGGGTGCTTCCCAGGGCTTTTCCCAGTTTGGTTTTTCTTCTTGTTTATCCCCTTGACCACCTCCCTCCACTCCTGACATCTGCCCTGGCCCTGCCAATGCCCCTCCATGCTCAGGAAGTGGCTCAGCACAGGTCAGAGCATCTCCAGGGAAGCTCAAGGTGCTTTACTTTTCCCATTTGTTTGTAAAGCACCACAGACACTTCTCTGGACTAGAGGTTTTATAAACAGACACAGCATCTTTCAGCAGACAACTCCAAACAATAACTGAATTTTCCCTCATCCCATTAAAGAATGGCAACTGATGAAGTCACTACATGTATAGACTTAGACAGTGACAACACTTGAGCGATATCATGCAGCATATCAGCTGCAGAGGTGGGGTCAAGCCCAGCTGAACTGACCCCAGTTCTAGAAGCCAGAACATAAGCCAGGAAGAAATGGCAAGTTTAGAGCCTCCACCCTGCACACCAGCCACAGGCAAGGCTCCAAGTCCAGCCCCTCTCCACACCAGGTTCTCAGGTAAAGAAAACACCCTTCAAAACAAATCCAGGTCTCTTTCAATTCAATAAGGGGGCTTAGATGACAAACAAGCTTTACCCTAATCCAATCAGAACTGTTTTTTTTGGACATGAGAGTGGAAAAAACGTGAACTTACTAAGAAGCTGATTAGTAAGTTTTTGCGATAACTGCCTATCATCATTGAAACCTCCAACTAGGTGCACTTCCAGCCTAACAGAGATGGAATAACAGGAAACAGCAATTAAAAACACATCCCAAAGTGAACAGCTTTACAAACTAATCCCCCACCCAAACTGCAAAGCAATCATCAGAGAAGCCTCCCTGGTCACAGTCCCATGCACCAAGCTGTTTTGCATTCCAGAGCATGTTACAGTAACTCACTCTCGATACTTCAGGCATCACCCAGGCAATAGCACAATTCAAGAGGCATCACACACATGCAATCGTCTCCAGCCCCACGGTATCTCCCATGGTCGACACCTCTGTTTTGGACTGAACGTGGTAACCACCTTTCAGTTCCCAAGAAAGGGTTCATTAAGCAGGAGGAGTTTTGCTCCTGTGACCTCCTCACAACTGCTCTGGACCATGCAGCAGGGTTCACTCTGAGCAGTGTCTATGTAAACAGAAGTCCAGAAAAATCATGAGGTTTTCTGAGACTCTATCTTCTGAGCAAATTGATTCTTAGAAAACTACAGGGGCAAACCCCTTCACATCCAGAAAGGACCTGGTTTGCTCAATTCTGTTTCAGAGCTTTCCCCTCCGCCCGCCCCCCCCCCCCCCCGGCCTGTCCCCCCATTTTTATTTATCTCTTTTCTAAATTTCCACATGAATTTACAAGACCATCAGTCTGGAAGGAGAAATATAAAATCAAAACTAGTTCTTTGGAAATTTCATGTATCTAAAGCCAAAGTTAACTGGGAAACAGTAAACATAAAACCTCACAATTACATTTTAGAGAGACACAACTCAGGAGAGAAACCACTGCTAAAAATACTCTTAAAATCATCAGCTAGGAAATCGCCTTCACTTTACACATGGTTCCCAATCAAGAGCTATTTCCTGCACAATTACTGTGTCTGAACCCCATGTGATCACATAAAAACTCCACACCTTACAAACTGCAGTAACTTTTGTGAAAACCAGTGCACAAGAAGTAAGAGCAGAGCTGACCTTCCATATCCTGCGGTGTCAGACAAAGATTTTACTGAACTCATGATGAGCGACACCTCAGCTTCTGTGTCTGACCCATCACAGTGCGTCAAGCAGGTGGCTCCACTGCCTGAGGAAGACAAGAGAAGACATCAGCATCACTGTAAGCACGGAGCTGGAACAAAATCAACTGTAATTACAAGATCTGTGGTTTAAAATCTTGCAATATCAGTTCCCTCTTCAAGGATGCCCACAGTAAGCAAATCAGCATTCTTCCAGGACAAAGGAGAAACGCTATGGAACTACTTTAGCTTGGCAAGAAAATCAGAAAAAAAAAACTCGAAGTAGGTGAAGGGTAATTCCGGCAGGGGGAGACTGCAACCTCTGACACAACAGCCCCCTACTCAGATTATACCCCAGACTCAATTTAGAACAATAGAACTAGCTTATGCGCATGTGTAGTAATTGGCATACGAAGTGTATTTTTTATAACCAATTAAAATAAGAATGTAGAATGGAATGTATGGATATGTAACAATCTTATGGGTAAATATCTGTAAAGTTTGATCCTAGGCATGCATGTAGGGAGGAGAGATCCCCCATGCATCCAGCGCTGTAATGAAAGAATGCCTCCCTTTTAATACTACATTGGTATTACGAAGTTTTTCTTGACTGAGGTTTGTCGGTAACATCACAGCTGGAGGCTGTTAATTTACCATAATTGAGATCAGTAGCACTGTAATAGTACAAGAGCTACATTCACCAGCACACTGCTACCTTGCAGCACAGCAGCCTTCAGCAGAAGATGTGGGCCGACTGAGGCAATAACCTCTCTGTGTGCCTGATCATAAACCCATGAGAGCTCACATGAAGCATACAAGCACTCTCTGGACCAGGACCTGGGCACGGCTCTGATGTCAGAAACCCAGGCACATCACCAGGATCCTTCCACAAGTTCCACCTCTGTCATTACCAACCCCTGCAGGGCAAACTGCTGAACATAGCTACCACAGTCTGCAACTGCCCCTGGCCATGGGAGCAGATCAAGTTTAGGATCCACTCAATGAGCAACCAGAACATGGAACCTCTGTCAACAAACACGCCAGTTCTTTGAACAAGTTATTCAGTCACCAAGTGACTTTTTGAGATTCAAGTTTATATAAAGGTAATTGTAGCTTATTTTATTAATGCAGCATAAACCAATGCTAATTCATTACTTCACGGATACAGGTTTTATTCTCAACATCCTTTAAAAGTACCTGTGTGTCGGAGCACAACTATATGGCAGGTAGTTGCATCATCTGATCCAAGAATGGAAACTGAACCTATTTTAAAGGAGAGAAACATCATAAGAGCTGCACTCTCCCAATCACCGCTGCAATAGAAGAAAAAACCTTTATGTTCCTACACACCATCTTTAGGGGTCGTCACTGCAAACTCTCTCTGCTGGACATAGAGAAGACCTTTGGGCTCCACAATTTGGGCAGGCTGACTTCTCAGAAGCTTTGCCTTTTCCTAAAGATAAATAACAGAGACTACAGTGGCTGAATTCTCAAGTGTATCTGTTACTTGACAGAAACAGCTCTGAAAAGCAAAGGGATCCTGGTCAGAGGGAAACATAAGTATTTTGTGTTACGGAGTACTCTGAATTCTGAGAATCTTTTGCCTCACTGCCACTGATTCAGTTAACTGTTAAATCCTAGCACTCCAGAGACACACAAAACCTTTTTTCCCTTGCTTTAAGATGGAAAAATGGAAGCACAACAAAAAGCGATAGGCCTTGGCAAGGATGCATCAGGCAGTGCCAGAACTGAGCTTGGAAGCCTAATCAGGAAACTTTGGAAATGGAAAAGTTTCCATCTTCTACTGCCACAACTGAGTGTATTTATTCAGTACTCCATCAAAACATTCACTCAGTAGCTCAGTGCAGGGAAACCCAAATTCCTGGGCTGTGACTACAGAAGTGCTGACAGGGCAGGTAGTGCATTCCCATCCTGGAGCTCAAAAAAACATCTACATTTTAATCACATTTTTACTGGGTTTCTGCAAAAAACTCGCTTTCTATGAAGACATCTTTGGACTAGAGACATCTTCCCCACCAGCTCCGCTCAGCAGTTCTCGGCTCACCGACAGGATTACAACGCTTGCATACTGAAAGGGAGGTTTAATGTCTTTCCGAGTCTTTTACCGCCACCGTTTGTCATTTCGCACTGAAAGGGCCCGCCTGAGGGAGCCGCGGCAGCCACAGCCCTCCCGCCACCACCCGCCTCAGGCCGGCACCACCTTCACTTGTCGCAGTCACCCCGTGCCCCTCCGCTGCAAACGCGCGGGGAACGCGGCGGTGCCCGATTCCTCAGCGCGGACCCCTCAGCCCGGGTCCGCCCCCTCCAACACCCGCCTGAGGCGGGGGTCTCCTCCCAGGCCCCGCCGCTGCCCCCCCGCTCCTCAGCCTCACCTCGAGGTGCGGGTAGGCGCGAATCATTTCCCCCGTGGGCCGCGCCAAGTCGATCCGCTGCCCATTAATCAGCAGTGGCATGGCGGGGAGCGCCGGAGCCCGCAGGCGGCTCCGCGTTCCCTCCCGAGGGCCGCGCCGGGCGAGGCGAAGCCGCGCGGTGCGCTGGGAAACGGCGGCGGGGAGCGGCGGCACCGCCCGCAGAGCACCCGGGGCCTGGGGCTG
>JASSUY010013455.1:5604-27207 GCA_032466535.1 Forpus xanthops | reverse complement strand
GAAGGCTGCTATGAGGTCTCCACGCAGCCTTCTCTTCTCCAGGCTGAACAGCCCCAACTTTCTCAGCCTATCTTCACACGTGAGGTCCTCCAGTCCTCTGATCATCCACAAAAGCATGTGTTTTTAAAATCAGGAATCTGCAAGTAAATCCAAGGTTTACATTGCAATCCTATTTGTTGCTCCACTTTCTGTCAGATACAAAAGCAGAAACCATTTTTTCATTCCAGAAGTTCTACTGCTTTCTCCTTTCTTATCTCCTTTCAGTAGCATTATTCATAAAAAGAAGACAAACCAAACCCACACAAGACCAAAAAGCCCAGACTTCTCCACTTTCCACTTACCTGCAGGATCTGTATCCAGTTAAGAAAGCTACCCAAACATTCTGAGGCATGCCTTTACTGTACCATCCACTGAGGCTCTCTCTCCCAAAGCATAGCTCCATGGGGTAAGCCAAGCCCAGGTAGGACTTTGTAAGTCCCACTCTCCTCACCTGCACACTCCTCCATCCACTCTAGCAATCACACAAAGATCTGGTTCAAGGAAGACATGGGGCAAAACCCTACCTTCATTAGTTTAAATTGAAGCTGCAGTGGAACCACACCTGCTGCCCAAGCCCTATGGCAGCAACACTCCAAAACAGCCTTACACCTGCAGCATCCACTCCCAGGTGTGTGGCTGAGATGTTACAGAGGTCAATAAAAGGAAATAGGATGAACCGCTCCATGATACTCCTTGCAAGACATCACTAGTTCTTCTTGGTTCATAATCTAGGAGACTGGAAACATGGCTGTGCTCAGCACCCTCTACAAAACGTCCAAACAAAAAGAGTACTGAGTTGCCCTAGGTTTGTGTTTTGATGCTTTACATCCTGTGAACCAGCTTATGCTCAATAGTTAGTTTGCCATGTTTGCATGTTTTCATAGACATGTTCTTCATATATACAGTCAAAAAAAAAAAAAAAAGTGGAGTATGGTGAAGTTATGAACTGAAAGAAAATACTACCTACCTATCCTACAGGTAACCTGTGGGGATCAGCAACCCAGCAACTTTGTGGTAACAACTTACAACAGAGTTTGAGTAGGTCTGTGTGAGCAATGCAGTCACAAAACCACACTATGAGAAGGACAGGGCAAGCACTGCCAAGGCACCCCCACTTTTTCACTTGCCTTTGTTGGGAACAGTCAGTTCCAACTTTGGATTCCTCTGTGACAGCAGTATTGAGGTCCGTTTGTGAGGAGCATAGAGTGAGGGAACAGGGAAGAATGACAAAGGATCTCCAGAAATACCTAAAAAAAGCGGTAACCTTCCCACATGCTAATACTAACAATGATGCTTCTATAATCCTTACAATAATAAATACTGCTCTACTGCCTTTTGTTTCTGACACAATCGCTATCAAATGTGAAATGCTTTCTGAAAGATATTTCTGCCCGTATCTTCCAGATCTATTTCTGAAGATGAAACCATACAGGTTACTACTTGTGTACAAGTTCAAATCCAGATACACGGCACAGAGCTCCCATTCTGAATTCTCCACATAGCATTTGCAGAACTAGACAGGGCTGTAAAAGCTGTAGTACATATCATAGCAATTTTCCAGCAATGACCATAAAGGCCCAGCTAAAACCAAGCCCATTTTAATACAGGATCCCTGATTAAAATGTAAAGGAGGGTGCGAAGGAATAAAAAAATGAAGGGTGGCATACCAGCATCTTTACCATGATCTTCACTGAGGTGCTTCAGGAGCTGTTTTGAGCTACAAGGTATTAAGAAGAAAAACAGTCTGCCCTCAACTTTGGCCATTTCAAGGAAAAGCTCTAGATTTATGACTTCTTTTTTGTGCTACCAGGCTATGTTCACATAACATATCATTTTATCATCTTCTGAGAAAAGCATCGACTTCACTAATGATCTGTTATCATCACCGCTCAAAGCTATGTCTTCATATTCTGCATCTTCAAAAATGTCTCAGGGAAGAAACAAAATGTTAAATATACTTTGAAGAATGTCTGGGGGTCTGTATTTAGGGGTAGCGAAAGATGTGCCTTTAATTATTTTCTAATTAAGTCAGCTGTGAGTTTTAAAGTTCAGAGCAACAGAAACTGCTTTGATGTTTCACTTCACATAATATCAACCTTTTAGCACAGCGCAATCATGTTCCCCCAGCACAGCGCAATCATGTTCCCCCATCTTGAGATAAGCTTCACATCATGTGAGCATGTAACTGAATCAAAAGCAGCTGTCAACTTCAACAAACTCATCATTTTTGCCCATAACTGTGAGCAGAAGACATTTAGAAAGACACTAAAGGCATTTTGTAACTTCCTTTCTACTGGAATAATCTGTAATTTACTTAAATCCTTTGACATTTGTATTAAAGCACATCTTACCACCTCTCAGTCACAGAATAAGCAACAGAACAGCAGCTTGGATATCCAGACCACCAAGTCTTCCTACGACCACCATAACTAAGGTCTTCACTAGAGGAGTCCCCAAAACCTCTGCAAGTAGGACAACCCCTTCCAGGGTGGCATATTATGAGAAGAAAATTAATCCTTTCCTAGGATTCAGCTCAGCAGTTGCAACACTCCTTCCAAAAGCTTTCGTATCTACTGGGGGATGTGGTAATAGCAACTAGAGAACCAGGGACAGACAACAGGAGTGAGCCTAAACAAGAAGGTTCTGCCAGTAACTTCATAAGCTGAAAACACACTGCACAAGTTAACCTCGGGCAGAGGTGAGCACAAAGCACTTTTTTGGTGACAAAATGTAGAATTAACATCCTAGGAACTTCACTGCAATTTGGTGATCAAAGAGAAGTCAACTGATCTGCATTATACCACCTGACATGTTTCAAGCCAACTTACTTGACTTTCTGACAACTGGGCAGCTGTACAGGGTTATTGCTCTACAGACAGTTCCATTCCTATTCAGAACTCTATAAAGGAATTATTTCTCCTGTATTTTATAACAATCCTGCCATCGCAGTATCAAGGCAACCACAAATGTCCGATGGTTTAATAAACCAAAGAGGCAATCTTGATCCAAGAGCCACTTGGATTTGACATCCATCAACTTCAGAAGCATTAGCAGTTCTCCTCCTTGCCTAAATACTTGGCATTTGTTTCAGATAATGTTATGTATGCCGTGCTCACGTCTAAGATGCAGGAGCTGCCTACACTGTGTGCTGGCTAACTGGCACCCAGCCTAATCCAGAATATAAAAATTCCACTGTACTAAGGACATCAGCTGTCTGCTTCATTTGACAGAAGCAAGAATTCCAACCAGGGTGACAAAAAGCCAGAAATCCCACAGTCAAATCCACCTCATGAAGTCCTCTTACACACAGGCTTAAGCTAGCAATAAGGCATTCTCCCAGTTCTTTTACTCTTTGTTAGACACAGTCTACCGAGTATTTTCTCAAGAATAAAGTTGCAACTTATAGCATAGAATTAAAAATCTCTTAGAAGGTATTTCCTTCAGTATATGTTAATCACAATGTGGTGGGTTTGGGAAAGCTGAAAGTTATATTGCCAGCATTATACTTTTTAAAGAGCAGAAAAAATACCTCCTGGGCAAGTAAAGGATGAACAAATGTTCAGAGAAGCAGATCACATGGTCAGCTGAACACTAACACCGTTTTTCAAGCTCTATGAAAACAAACTCTTTCCCATGAAGGCCAAACCAGGCCCCAAAGCAATGCTTTGCAGCTGATACACACAGTGGTGAGGTATTTAGGTTTGTCAGCGATTCTGTTGTAAACCACAGCACTGCAAGTCAGTCTCAGACTGAAAGGGGAAGGGAAAGTGATTTGTACCCAAAGAATAAAACAGGCTCTCCCTTGACCTCACAGGGGAAAGAGAAAATTCTGCTCAAGAACAGTTCTTCACATACTGTCACTCACAGTGCCCAAAGAAGCAAAGCCTGCTTATGGAAGGCAACTCTTCACATGAATTAATTCAACTTCTCAATGAGAATACAAAAATGCAGTTGAAAATAAAGTGATGATTCAGTTCTGAGGTCTATCTCACTGATGTCAGAAGCACTTGTCTCCTCTGACAGCCATATGTACATGCAGTAGTCTCTTATCACTAAAATAAAAGGTAACTAAAGCAATTTAGTGTTATTTTAAGAGTTATTTCCCCAAAGGAATGACTAAATTGTAACTAGAATAAACACAGAAAGATAGTCCAGTACTGGAACTCTACAGTGGTCCCACTCTATGAGAATATCTTATCTAGCTACTGTGAATCTATCCTCTTACTGAGCTCTCTAAATGGTTTTCACTACAGAAAGAGTTCAGACTCCTGCCCATAGTCACCACCCCACACTGCATACTCTTTGAAGGGGAAAAAGGTGTTCCCTTAATTCAACAACTAAAGGACCTCTCTATGTCAAATGACATACTCACAGGATTTGGTTTATTTTAACCTGTCCTGCTAACTCGTGCAAAAACTGCAAACTGTCCTTAATATTAGATTTTACGGCAAAATTAGCTCAAAGATTTAGAAACTAAAATGCAGAAAACAAAGTTTTAGAGTTACAAGGCTATAGTTTAAGTAGACACTGTTAAGAAAAGTAACACTATGCTAAGTTAAGCTCCATGAAAGCTGGGAGCATCATAACCAGGTTTCTTTCATTACAGATCTCTTTAATAATACAGGGGTTTTTTTGTGCAGCTTACATGGGAATTTGGTTACTGCTCCCATCAGTTGCCTGCACAAGTGAAGTTCCCCTGACTGTCTTGTGTTCCTCCACCACCAGCATTTGTATATGGGCATCCAACACAGCAACTGCTCGAAGCACGAACTTTTGATTAAAGCTGTCATTTTTGTACAGGACACAAGACTCCCTGGTGCAGAAATATGAACATGCCATTTTTCAGCCTACACTTACAGCAGGACAGATGTGATACTTTTTCTTCCTTCTTTCACTCACAGCACCTGAAAGATGAAGTCACAAATAAACTCTCCGTCTCAAATGAGACTTTTACCATGCCCCATGTGCAACCAGGATAATTTGCTCTCATTTGCTCATAGCAGCAAGTAACTTTTCCTATTTATTATCCTGCAACAGATGAAGCAAGATTCTGTCCTCTCCTCCTCCCTTCCTTAACTATCGAATATGAAAGCAACACCTACTTTGAGCCTTCAGCTGCCAGGTCCACACCTCATGGAGAGTTCAGGACTTAAGTGTTTTTCAGGAGGCATTTACCCCTGTGCTGTGTCACAAAACAAGAGCCATCACATGGATCTAATTTTTGGATCCCAGGTACTCCTGCTCCTGGAAACAGGGAGCACATCTGTTTTGACAGGATTAAAATTAACTTCTCTCCTGCTCATATTTCTGTTCCTTGGTCTTCAAAGCTTGGGTTAAAGAGTCCAGCCTGGCAAACCCAGAAACACTTCAGCAGGAACCCTCTCTCCCCACTGCTTTTCAAAGTTAAACACACATGCACAGTAATACAAAAAAGGGCTGACCAGTCTCTAAGTCACCAGTCTGGACAGTTCGAGGATCAGCTCCTTCAGCTAGCTATAGCACCTACCTGCTGCAAGCTTCAGGCACAGCCCAGGTCACTTGCCACATGTCAGCTTTTCTAATACCAGCAAGCTAACCAGAGATGATAGGAAAAAAACCCAACTCACCTTTTTTTTACCCTATACTTCATAAAGGGTAACACAAGATGTCTGTCTGTGCCTTGATCTTTACACACATCAACAACATAATAAAAAAGATCACGATACAGTAGTTCAAATTACATCTATTGTGGAAAAAAAACATGCACTGACTTTTATGCTGATCCCGTAAGCAAGGTTCAGCAGCACTGAACCTTGAACTCACTTGTTTCAGACACTAAGACAAACAATGCAGGTCAATCCTCCCATTATGCAAGACACAACCATCATATTCTTAATCTTTTAAGCAGCGCCAAAGAATATGCCAGTTTCCATACACATCAGCACTATGGATCATGCTGAAATCCCCAGTGTACTTGCTAGAGTTTATACAGCTTTACCAGATGCTTCCAAGATGAACCATGGAGATATTTTGGAATTAAATGAGTAGTTCTACAAGAAGACTTTCATAATCTTAGCTTATGTATCTGTAAGTGAACACGCTAAATCAAGCTGATGGTGGATGTGGTTTTGTTCCCAAGAAGCAGAATTCTTCAGAAGAGAGCAACCCAGCACAAAAAAGGTAATGCTTTAAATAAATCTGAATGAAACTCTTCCAAATTGTCAGACATTGTGTAAAACATCACTGAGAGGAAGGTGTCTCAATGGGCATTATCAGCCATCAATAAAAAGCATTAAACTACTTTTGCAGTATTAACAAATTAGATCAATCCCAGACTTTTCTTCTGGAGGGCAAGCCAAATCATGGGATTCCTGCTTCACTGGAGACCAGGTTGGATGGAGCTTCGATAACCTAGTCTAGTGGAAAGTGTCCCTGCCCACGGCAGGGGGTTGGAAGTAGATGATCTTTAAGGTCCCTTCCAACCCAAACAATTCTGTGATTCTATGATTCTACCTTCAGTCAGATGAGAAACTGACCTTTAGTTTTCATGAGTACTGATCAGAGACCATAGACCATATGGATTGGGTACTGCAAATACAAGACAGGAGGCCTGTGTTCTACGAGGAAGAGTATAGCATGGTTAGACTCTGCATTGATGCACTTGATCACACCTCAGATCAATTAGGAGGCAGAACATAAGACAAGTAGACCTAATTATGGACAACAGTGGTAACTACAAGAGATTACAGACAACTGCCTTTTTAATTTGCTTCTACTGTATTACTGTATATAATTTCTAAAAGAAATGCACTTGCAAGCAACATTTTCCACAATTACTTAGTGGGTAAAGAGCGAGACGGAAAAGCTGACAACCAGCACACCAAGTACTTACATACCCAACGTTAGCACTCAAATGCTTCCCTTCCTCCAAGGCAGATGAACCACTACTGCTTTTATTATTACTTTCAGCACAGCATAAAATCCTCCGCATTCAGGAATACAAATTCCTCTCTAACACACACACAGAGATGAGTAACTAGAAAGTGATCTTAATTGCTACATAAATCACATGTGGCTACTTAGCATAGCCAAATACATGTCTGCATAGGGAACAGTCTCCTCAAAACTGTCTGGAGTATTTCATCAACCTTGCAAAAAAAACGGTGTGCCAAAAAAACAGGAGGCAAGCAGCAATTACTTAGTTCAAGTCAATTCATACCTGCCTACAGAAATGCATGGGCTTTGTACAGGGACCTAAACACATACAAAAGCTTAACAGTACTGTAGTCAGGTAAGTGCTGCATCACAACCGGAGTGGGTGACAGCACACTGTGCTAGCTTTAGCCCCACCAGGGCATGCATGTCTATGAGATGTGCTGGTCTGAAGACCTTTCCTGAACACTGGTCTCAGATGGTAAAAATCTATCATATTTACCGAATCACAGAATGGTTTGGGTTGGAAGGGACCTTAAAGATCACCCAGTTCTATCCCCCATATATGATTTTTTTTATGTGAGTGTACATATGCACACATACACAAACCCCAACTATTTCTACCTCGGAGGAAAGTGTAGTACATATTGAACCTTGTATGCTGTCTGCATAGTGCCCTGTCCATGAGGAGAGTTGAACGATAAGAGACCTGCTACTCTCACTTCTGTCTTCCAAATGCCTATACTGCTTGGCTTGGCTCCCAGGTATACTGTCACAGGCAAATGCTGCATTACAGAGCTACCACTTCATCTAAAATCCTCTGTTAATCGGTTTATTTGCAACTGTTAATCCAATGCTGGTGCTACTGGCTTTTTACACAAGGGACAAACTGCAGGATCTGTTTTCACTTCAGTTTTACTTCATTATTTTGCACTTGCAGCGGCTAAATGTTAGCTAGCAAGAACGACTTTCAAAATGGCTATTCTGATACTGTTCTTACACACAGGTCCACAGCTGACATTAGAGAGCATGAAAATGGGTACTAAATTTTCTCCTTCCTTAAGTAACTGGTTATGTTTTTTTTTTCAAATCGCTTTAGTGTATTCAGATGATCCTGATCTCTGCTGCTCTGCAGAGCACTTCCTTGAATCCACCAGACTCTTCACTTAAAACTCTTTCCATCTGCACGTCTATTCACATGTGTCTAAAGAAGCCTGAGTCTAAACTTTTTGGGCCATAAAGCTATAGGTGCCCAATACTTTGACTTCAATGGAAGTCCAAAGATCAAGCAGTTCTGCCTGTCTGCCTATGCACTCAGATAAACCCACAGGATTATTCCAACTCGACTACATCACTTAAATCACAAAACACCCATAAATACTAGGCACTCAGGACACTTAAATTGCAGCACACACCAGCTTTCATTAGATGTTTTAGTGATATGGACTCTTCTTGGGACAATACATTAACCCACTTCTCCTAAACTTGTTTCTCAACTTTTTTTGTGCTAGTAGTTACCATTTCATAAGGTGAAGTTCCCAAAATGTAAATTGATGATTCCAAGAACCACCTGCTATGACAAATCAGTGTACATCAGTCAGCATCCTCTGCAGAGAGCGTAAATCTCACCTCACCTCCAGAGGCTGTCAGACCCCAGGAGGGGGCTTGGAGCTCACCCCAAAGCAGCTACCACTTTCCTCCAAGCTACTGATGCACACATGCCACATCCAGTGCTCCGAGAGAGGACAGTGAGAGAGAGAAACACAAAAGAAGGATTGCTAGCTTACTCTGACAGCATTGTGGGCTTAAAATAGACACAATCTCTACCCTGCTCATTCCTTCAGCTCTTAACTTTCTAGTACTTTAGTTAAGACTGTGTTTATCCCATAATACTCACTGACTGCCAAATGGATAAAAAAATAAAAAAAGAAAAAAAAGGTGAAAAATAAAAAAGAATGAAACATTAGTGGGCATTTTTAGTTGTTTTTTATCTGCAAATAAGTTTCATGACTACACATCAAACACAAACCCAAACTTTCTGGCTCCAAAGCAAGCCTATAATTAGAAACCTCATTTGTTCTGGTAGTCAGGAGAACCATTTTCCCTAGGGAATGTTACTAAAAGGAAACCCAGGAAGAGATGTAATAGCCAAACAACGTGAAACTTGATTAATAAACAGACATTAGCAACACAGAGCCATCCTAACTAAACTCGAGCAGTTACAAATTGCATTTTACTGCTAGAAACAGTTTTCTGCTTTGTTCCCAAATGAAAAGCCTTTTTTGTCTCTCTCCCTCTCAACAAAACACCTCGAGCTACTGCACGAGTTCAAGTGGAACAGACCTAAAAAAGAGCTCTGGCACCTTACCCTGCAGGGAGAGCTGGCTGGTTACCTCGCCAGGACTAGTTAAGGATGAGCCTTTCACCCTCTGCCTTTTGCCTCTCTCCTTCCTACCTCCTCTGCTCTTTCATATCCGCTTTCCATTTCCAGCTTTTTTTAATGAATTTCCTTTCCCACCCCCATTACCACACCTGCAAATTCCACTGACACACAGAAAAGATGGCCTCAAAAACAATGGCGCAGTGGCACTGGGTGCAGGGGAAGGAACCAAGACAGTGGGTCTGGAAGCTGGGAGGACTGTAACCAGTAAGGGGAAGAAAGAGGTAGAAATCAGACTTCAGAGACGGAAGGACTGGCGCTGATGGCGAGGAAACTGTAGTGCTCTTGGGAGCAGGAGAAAGTGCATTTCTGGAAACTGCCAACTGAAGCAAATGGACTTTTCCTGCAAGCACTTCAGCAGAGCCCTGAATGAAATGGTGAAAAACAGCAGAAACAAACAGTTGCTTTTTTTTCCTTTGAAGAGCAGAACAGCATCCAAGTGCCAAACTTCTTATCTCCAAAGTGTGTTGCATTAGACTTCCAGCAGAGCTCTCTCATTTTGTATGCAAACTATTAACAATTCAGGTGCCAAATATGAGCTGCAGTGTTTGCCCTCTTCTAACAGCTGGGATCCATGATCTTCACAGCACTGCTAGCTTCTGAGGCAGCTCCCCAAAGCACAGTGATACCCTCTCTCACAGATCACTCACAGGTCAGGGGAGTGAGACGAAGGCATCTTGCCCATAGTCTTTTCTCATGTTTCTAACCCTTACAGTTACAGTGGAAGAGGACATTAAAACACAGAGCAGACAGAACCAAGCACAGGGATGTCCCCAGGTGTCTGTGGTGATCCTGACAGAAGATGTGAGCTTAGCAAGGCCAGGAATTAAGCCAGATGCCAACCACAACACTTGAAGAGCCACTGCCCATCAAACCACCTGAGAAAGGAGAAGTATCAGGAGGATTCACATCAACCCTGTTCAAAATGGAAGAGTATGGGGAAACAGCATGAGGAAGGGAAGCACAGAAAGCATGCCAGGAAGATGGAAGATGTGTATCCCTCCAACATAAGGCATGGCTTGAATGAGCAGGCGTGACTTTCCACTTTTCCTGAAAGGATGGGAATGAGCAGGAGGAAAGAAGGAGACAAAGGGGTCAGCTTTCACAAGTTTGCAAAACATCTTATTTTGGTGTTTTCTCTACAGGGAATGGACAACTTCCAAAGGCCTGATCATACAGAAACACAGGTCTGGTCTTGTGAAAGCATACAGACATGGATCACCTCACATGAGCAGTCACAGTGTCAGGACAAAAACATTTACAGTTCCTCCTTTCTCATTTATTAAATGAGTCATCACAAACATGAAACAGGGCCACAGTGAGCTCAGTCAACTCCCTGATACCTCAATTTTACTACAGCCACAGAAGATAAGAAATCTTAAAGCTGAATTTCCACAAGCAAAAACACAGCATAAAGCAATCTGTGTTTTATGCATGTTGCCCTCAGAATAAAGTATTTCTTGCCTGGGGCCACTGCTCAGCCCCAAAGCACCATGCTGCCTGATGTATGATGCAATGCTTTTCATGCTTCAACTTTTTTAGAAGTGGTATATAGAGAGGAAGAGGCAAATGTTTAACCACTTTAGAAAAGACCCCCGCATCCTAGGCAAAGCTCAAAGGTGCTATGACAAGATTTTGACACCAGAATGGGTATCAATCCATTAAACCTGTCGTAGCTACAGAAACTGAGATATATAAGTGAGCTCATCTTTCAGCAAAAATTCACCCAGCTATTTAAACTTCCTTTTTCCTTCTCCTCTTTGGAAATCCATACAAAACGCGTCCAAACACTACTACTGAGTTTTTCTGCAGGCACAGCTGCAAGCCAAATGCTCTAACCATTTTTTTTCTCTGCAAGAAAGGGGGCAGAGGGAGCTAAGACGGGAATAAAAGTGACTGCCAGCACTTAAGTCTTCTACAAGACAACCCACACTGCAGAACTTAGTATCTGTATAGTTGAGAAAGACACAGAAACATTAACTAACAGCTCCCCTCTTTCCTCTTTGCTCAAGGGGACATAGTATGCATTTTTTGACTAAACCTCAAATACAAACCAAAAGTAACATCCTCATCCATACAAAGAGGCTCATTATGACTGTTATTGCTGGAAGGGGAAGCTCACTCTTACTGGCCACATGACTGTTGAAATCTACATTCAGCATTGTTTGGGGATTTTTTTCTTTCCTCTGTAACTCAGCAGCTCAAAGCAACTGGTAATAACTTTGTGACTAGAAACATTAGCCGAGCATTTCTGATGCTGCAGAGTCAGCAATACTGATGAATTTGTTCCAGGCTACCCAATACATAGTTAAACACATACCCCGCAGCACCTCACTGCGGTGCTCTTTTGGGAAACATTACTAGAGAACAATATGAAATTTTAGGGGGGTAATTCTCCATCCTCCTCTTGCCTGGAAACATTATCATCACATACAGTAATTCATGCATTTGCACAGTTTACTGCTTACACAACTAGTATCCACTAACACAGCTCATACAATAGTGTTATAAATGCACATGTATGTTTTCAAGATATGAATCCATACCTTCTCATATCTCACGATACAGTAGCTATGCACAGCCTGACAGCAGTCAGGTATCTGTGCACATACCACAGTCCTCTTCTGTGAGGGCCAGGTGGCTGTCGATGCCAGCCAAATAGGTTAGCAGATGAAGTTCAAGGACCCTTGGGAGCACTTGCAAGCCTCCAGAGTCCCTCAGGTTATGGGGAAGCTGAAACTCAAGAGGGGTGATAAGAAGGCGACCCCTGAGGAGGGGTGCAGAGAGAAGTGCCCTAAGGAACCAGCCATGACCTGATAAAACCTGGTCCCAGCCTATTTGCCAAAGATGCCTGAGCTCAGGTATAGGGAGAGGGTGCGCCCAGGCTCCCTGCCAAACTTTGCGAAGGAAGCCAAAGCTCAAGAAAGTTCTATGCACTTCCTCGAATGGGGGCAGGAATGTCCCGAGGGGCAGTTAGAGGGCTTAAGTTTTAAACAAATCACAGATGGGGCGTAATAGATGAAGAACCTCAGGGAAACATAAACCAAGGCTGGCTCTCTGCAGCACAATGTAGCTTAGAGGAACAACTGTGGGCAGCAACGATGGGTCTGTATAAGCCACATAGGTGAACCAGAGGGAACCCGAGGTATCCAGGCTTCAACAAGCAAGTTTATAGCTAGGTCTGCACAGCAGCAGTTAACATCAGCATCAAAGTGCAGCACAGAAAAAACACCAAAGGTCTGTACTATGAAACAGGCTTAACAGAGAAAAGACATGGATGTTGGTGGGACAAGAGAAGAAGAGCTAGCATAAACCAGACAGGCTCTCTAGCCTGTAGTTTCCAGAAATACAAACTATCCCTAGAAAGTGATCCGCACTTTGGGAAGGGAAAAATGAGAGGGGCTGCACTGCTAAACAAGAAACATGACATTTACCCTGCACGGTTTAACGACTGCTCTGGATCGGACAGGGACTGCTCCATTTCGTATCCCTGACACGAGTTTTGCTCCTAGGAGAGAGGGGCTGCTTCTGCTATGGCAAGGCTTCCTCAACACACCAACACTGCTCGCTCTGCCTGTACCCGGCGGGTCCTTCACTGAAACTTCAATACTGACCACAAAAGGGGCTGGTTTGGGGCTTTTGCTCTGTTTTTAATCAGTTCTTCACTTCAAAGCCCACTTGCAGTTGATTTCCTGAACTTGAATGCTTAAACCACGGCACTTAAAACACTTCTGAGGGCTTTTCTCTGCCAACAAAACAGCTGAAGAGGCTGTCATTCATCTCGAAACGAGCTCCGAGAGCAGTGAAGAGGCAGCCCCCGCCGTACCCCGGCGGCAGAGCCGACAGCGGGGCTGATAGCGCGGTTACTCACCACAGAAACCCGTGATGTTTGATCACATCCCAGCCCGCCGGACCCCGGGGGTCAGGCTCACTGCCCCGCTCCCTCAGGCCGGCTCCCGAGCGGGGCCCCCTCAGGGCCCTCCGAGCTGCCGGAACGCCTCAGAGGGTCCCCGCAGGAGCCCCGCTCGCAGCCCGGTGTGGGGCAGCTCTGCCCGGGGCCTTCCCCCCGCTCCATCCTGGCGCTCAACGGCTCCCGCGGCCCTTCCCGGTGGAGGAGGGGGCGGCGGACACGTGGAGGCCGAGGCCGGAGGGAAGCGGCTCGGCCCGGCTGCAGCTGCCCCGCGAGGCGAGGCCGCCCCTCAGCCCGGAGCGTTGCACTTACTTGAGGGTCGGCTCGAGCCTTGCCCGGCGGCTTCCTGAAGAAGGAGGTGCGGGCGGTGAAGAAGAACTCCTCGGACTCCTCCTCCTCTAGGCTGCTGTAGCCACTGCTCATGCTGCTGGTCCAGGTCATCGGCAGCAACAGCGGCGGGTGCTAGCGCTGCTGGAGCCGGGCGGCGGAAAGCGCCGTCCCGGCCGCCACATGGGGCCCCGCCGCTACCGCTCCTCACCCAGCGCCACCGGGTCTAGGGCTCAGGAGGAGGAGGAGGAGCCGCTCTCTGACAAACCCACTCCCGCCCTCCCGCTCCTTCCTGCTCCACAAGTTTCCGCGCTCAGCGCCGCTCCGAGCCCCGCCCGCCCGGGCAGCAGGTGAGGGACGGTGGCAACCGCTTCCCCCCCGGCCAGGGCCCGAAGCACCGACCCGGGCCCGAAGCACCGACCCGGGCCCGAAACACCGATCTGGGCCCGAAGCACCGACCCGGGCCCGAAACACCGACCCGGCCCGGGCCCGAAGCACCGACGGCGCGGAGGAGGCGGGCAGGGGAGGGCCGAGGGGCCGCGGAGCTGTGGGCCCTGCCTCAGGGCTTGTCCTGCCGGCAGCGCGGCTCCCCCTCCGTGCTTACAGGCAGCGAGGCAGGTGAGGGCGGCTTGCCAAAGTTCCCAAACTTCCCCCCAATAGTTACCCGATTGCACCCTCCTGTGCGCCCGCAAAAAACGAGTTATTAAACCGTAAGCAATGGCAAAATAACTGCAAGCCTTTCCCGAGCTGTTCTCGCAGTGGTCTTTCAATTTAAGCTTTGCAGGCAGTAGCAGAGCGAATGGTGCTGAGCGGGAACGACTCAACCGCAGCTGCTGTGGGTGGCTGGCGCTGGCCCCTCGCAAGATCAGGCCCGCAGAATGTTATTAAGCCGCTGGAATTCATGGCCCCAGGATGTAGCAAGGAGTGATGCTTGTGAAGACTCGGCGGAGATTAGATATGTGTATAGATGGAAAGAATACCCAAGGCTGCAACCGGGAAACACATTTAAAAGCACAGAAGTTCTGATAACATGCAGGGCGTACATCAAACTCATCGTTAATGGGGGAAATGACAGACAATGCCTGAAGGCCAAGTTGCTCTGTAATTACCTGCTTTAGAGTTTCTCATGTCTTCCTTTAATTTATCTAGGGCTGGTCACTGTCACCGGCAGGATACTGGGTTTAAGGTACGGCTTCCTAAGGCTGCCCAAAAAAGCAGGCTTGCTTTTCCTGCTTGCCCTCAGCCCGGTGTTCCTGCTGTCCCCAGTGCTACCAGTGGTCCCACGGGGGGAAGTGAGTCACATCAGTCACTCATTGCAGCAGCAAACCCCCGGAGATGGGGCTGTGGGGATCAGGAAGGAGGGCAGGCTACACCTTTCGGCACCAGCACAGCCTTAGATTAAACAGATTTGAAGCTGTGTGCTTACAAAGCTTCAGTCTGACCCAGTACATCAGCTCACACGGTCTCAGTACACAGCCACAGATGTATCTGGATGCCAGCAGCTAATGTCTCCTTTCCCTCCTCCCCATCCCCAACGTGCTGCTCCCATACAAACTCCTCATCTTCCATGTGCAGTCATTCCTAGCCCTTCACTCGAGCAGGATCTGGGTCTGTTTCTGCCAGACTGGTGCGCTGCCTGCATTGGTACGTTGTAAGTCTTGATAAAGTCACCTGAACACCAGCAGAACAACTCACACCAAGACCTTACACCAGTTCACCAGTTCGGGAGGTGTTAAATCCTTACTTTCCTATCAATGCTGATTCTTGACAAATGACCGGATTTTTCTGTGGAGTTTGGCATCTGGTGGATTAGAAGGCTGCATAGCTTTTAAAAACAAATAATTGAGTCCAGCAGCATGGATGGGAATGTGTCAGACCTTGAGCCTACTTGTTGGCAATGTAAAGCCCCATAGCTTTAAGTTTAATGCCAAGTTACTTGAATGCAACTAAAACACATTAAAATGCTTGTTTTAGACAAATGAGCTCACCAAGACCAGCCCATGCCAAAATGAAGTCCACCAAAGACCTGCTGGGCTTGCCTCTGAACCTATCCAAGACCCGGTAACCTCAGTTTACAAAGCTTTTGGATAAACTGCCCCTGACCATGGTCACAATTAAGGTGAAGGATTTTAAGTGACTCAATTGCGAGTCCTGGGCTGGAGTTTCTATGTTCTGAGGCAGCAAGGCATGGCGTTCACCTTCTCTGTGATTTACAGTATCATTTTATCCTGTTGCAACAAAGAATGATGGGCAAAATATGTCTAAGTTCTTTGTGACCTACCTTCCAACATGAGTTCACTCCTCAGCTGTAGTTCTGGTTTTAAGCCTACTAATTTTGACAATGATTATTTTTTCTTTGATTTTTAATTGTTGACAGTGATTTTTTACTTTCAAGGTTTTTCAGATGTGACTCTGAATCGAACAATTCACATGAAGGCTCAAAGAGATGTGATTCATTTCAATTTTGTTTTGCTTGGTGCTTGCAAATAACATACCCAAATCTTATCAAGTATTTTGTGAGGCTCATACTTGAAGAAGAATTGGTATCCCTGTGGACTTCACTTTTACCAGTCAATATTCACATTTTAAGGTCTCTGTCCTCAGACAAGTACTTTTCTACCTTCGCAAATTAACTTCTTAATCTTACCTTAACTTACCTGGTCTTTGGTTACTTAACAAAGACAACCATGTCTCAAGATAAAGTTAGCAATAAGCTTTCTGAAAGCATGCATGTTCTTAAGGAGAATTATTGAAGCATTAGGTAAAAATAATGAAGCTAAAAGCCAAGGAATGTGGCACAGGAGAGAGATTTAAAACAGAAAAGAACTGTGGGGCTCCAAACCAGCCCTTCCAAGAAATAATTCAGTCCAGTGAAGAATTAAGCTAGCAGTCAACTATCACAGGATCACATGGGCAACTGGCAAGAAGAATGAGATGCTGGGGTTTTCATAAATGAATAATTAAGTTTGGGTAGCAAGAAGTACAAGTGCACCTGTGAAGAAAAGGAAAATACACTTTTTTATTAAATCTTGCTGATACAGGTGGCATTTCAGGATACCTTTTAACTGTAGCACATTCAAGCTAGTTAAAAGTGGTATCTCATGTAACACAACCAAAAATAGTAATGGGCACCCCGTGTTCCAAAGCAAGAGCCTCAGGAATAAAACACTAATAAAAAAGCAATCAGAGGCAAAGATAACCTGTGTGATAGTTATGTCTTGTGTAAGGGGGGCAACAATATTTTAAATCACTGTTACATTCAAGGACAAAATTCAGCTTTAAATCACATTGTGGTTTTGGAGGATCTGTTTGGAGAAATGAAACATCAAATACAGCTTCCAGAAAAGGGGAAGTGAAAGCTGGACTTCCTGAACGGCAAACCAGGTGTGAATAATTTTATGAATCTGGCAAGGATTAGGACTTTCAACTACCGTAACTGAAATAACCCTCAGAACCAGACATCAAATTGCATAAATGTGGAATGCTTCCCAAGGTCCGCAGCTTCATTTGTTTATTTGCATTAAAATACCACTTCGTTGAAGTGATCACAATACCACAGGAAAGCATGGTTGAACAGGATTACAAGGGACAGCTCAGTAAATTCATCCTCAGCTCAGAAGAAGAACCAAGTATGTGAAACCACCCCTAACAGACTTTCAGCTAATCCGGTTTTGAAGCACAGTACCATAGTGCAGTATCTCCCTTAAAGGTCATTCCTTCCAGTGTTTAAGCTGTTTATTGTCTTAGAAAGTTTTCCTTAACATCCCATTTTAAATCCTTAACCTTGCTCATTTGCTTCTTAGCAAGAAAGAGAACAGTTTATCCAGCAACCTTTTGAGTATTTGAGGACTCTTTTTGGTCCCTCCATTCTTCCATTTCCCAGACTAAACAAAGGGACAACTGATAAAACATCCTATAGAGTTTACATTAACTCCATTGGCAACTGCATGATGTTTAGATGTTTCTAAAACATCCCCTCTGCCTGCTGACATAGAAACTGGGAGGACTCATTAAAACGGGAAAGCTACTAAGTATTCACTCAGCCAGCAATGATGCTTTGAGCCCTGGACCAAGACGCTCACTTCTGTACATAAGCCTTGGTCTTTCCTCCAGATTTTTACCAGACCCCATCAAAGGCACTGGATCAAAGGAGCAGGAGAGCTAAAGCAAGATAAGGCATGGGCTTGGAGAGTCCTGTAGCATTTAAGAATATATTTCTATTAAAATAAACACAGTAATGGGGACTAAACTTCCTTCACCCCTCTAAACCTGCACTAGTACCCCACAGTTTCACCTGTGTTTTGTAGGAAGAGCTTCATTAACGACCCCAGCAGTATTTAGAATTATAATTACTATCAATTTGCAAGATGCCCCCAGCCCTTGTCTACTTCAGGAACCCTTTTAGTCACTTCTGGAGTCCTGCTGGCCTCTTTCTCCCTCTCATTTTCTGCCTTCACATATCTTTGCAAGCCCTGGCCCTGATCCTGTAAAGGCTTGACCATGGACATAGCTTTAGTGATGATTGGTCCCTATGAGACATAGTGAATCTTAAGATATGCTTAGAAATCCAAAAGGATTACTACCTAATAGCACGTTGGATTTGGCTTTTTTTTTTTTGTAATATGTTTACAGGGAAACATAATTATTCCATGATGTTCAGCATGTAAATTATAACTGTATAGCAAAGATTACCCAAAAACAAGTCACTGAGGAAAAAAGATATTTTGTAATAGGCCATCCCTTTAAAATCAGAATAAGTAATGCAGAAGTAGAGTGAGTTTATTTCTTTCTACATTCCAGCTGAAAACAGTGGTAATTTCAAATGATCAAAGCAAAGCAATCAAGTTGAAATACAACCACCACAGAGCATCCACTCAGGCCTGTAGTTTCCTTACCTCAGTAAACTTTCTGTTTACTCATTTCTCCCATTTGTCTTGAATTACTAGTTCAGGTCTGTTTAGTACCACTGGCAGCAATGACAATTACCCTTCGAGTCATACTCAGGGACTTGTTAATTCAAACAAGGTCATTCCAGCCACACAAACACATGAGTGCAGACTGAGAACAAACAGGAGCCAGCTAAACAGCCTCTCTCCATCTCCCGGTGAAGAAATGTTGTGGGGACAGGTACTTGCTATGGCAGATGCGACTTCAGACAGCACTGTCAGGAATCCTTTTCTGGTTCCTAAAATTCTTAGTTTTGCCAGACCTTAAGCCCCCTTGACACATTTCCTTCATCCAGAATCCTCAAAATACAAGGGAAACCTGGAAACTAAACCCATGTAATCGCTTTCTTACTCTAATGGTCTCACACTTGCAGGCCTGCACCAATTCTGCAGTCCTCATCTGCTGTACTTGGGCTGGTCAGAAGACAACAGAACTCACAGCAAGTTCACTTCCCCTATCCCATCTAGGGATTGTGCTTGAAGCAGTCAGACCTACATTATTTTGATGGGGATGGAATGAGGCGATGGCACTTGTCTCCTTTTTTACAACGCTGTGAATATGTGCCCATCTGCCCACATGCACAGTCTCAGTGAAATCAATATTGTTACTTGTATTTTAAATATGCATACAGTTTGGAGGATGGGGGACTTCACCTTGGTTGCTACCTAAAGCTATAAACATAAACTATACCTTCCGGACAGTTTTGGAATTGTCCTCATGCTCAGATTAGACGGATTCCCCGAATATTCAAGAAATACCCTTTCTATTTCAAAACGATGTAACATCACAAGATGACTCAAGATTGGCCAGTGTAAGACTGCAACCTTCACCAAGGAAGTATTTTGGCAGTTTGAAGACACTGCCATAGGGTCTGGCCTTTCCATGCGGTGCGAGCACCAACCTTCACACATCCTGCCCGGCCCCAAAACCCACCAGGACCGACAGAAGGACTCCCACTGCCTTTGAGAACATTTTGATGAAGCTCATAAAGCAATTCACTGGTGTACTTGTGTGCATTTTTCTTTCCTGTTATTTGCATCCCAGTTAGGCAGAAGTGTTCTCCAAAACAGATACAATAATTTTCCCTTCTTCCTCTCCTGTTGACTAAAACCAGCATTATTGAGCAGGTACTTTCTTGTCACAGATGTGAAAAGGTGGATTTTCTAATACAAACGATGAACAGATATTTCTTATGTCTGTCATACATTCAGCCAGAGGGTTTCAGAGAGCTGTGCAAATGTACCGATGTGAGTCTTGCCCTGAACCTCACTCTTGTTTCAAAGGCTGGATTTCTGTAGCACAGACAGATCAGTGGATGTGCCAGTAGTAGTAAGAGTTCAAAGCTGAGAACCACGTTGCAAATGGCATTCCATTCCCTGCAGCAATGGCCTTTTTAGCTTATGCTGTAGCCAGCCCTAACAATGTCAGGTCACAAGTCTGTCAGCACCCAGAAGTAGCCCAGATGCCCCAATTCAATAAAGAGGTGAAGAACTCATCCTTACTCACACAGTCCCATTGATGTGAACAGACACAAGTATAAGCTAAGGTTGGCGTAAGGGAAGCTCAAAGGCCTGGGAGTGCTGTCATGTAGTTCCCTTTAAGCACCCACACATTGCCAGAGGAAGCAATAGAGCTACTATATGAGCAAATATAATCTTAAGAAAATATTCTATAATAAAGTGTACAGAAAACAGACATTCTCCTACTTCAATTGTGTTCCTAATTGCTAACAGTATGTAAAAATACTCGGGACAGTAAAATTAACTAGGACCTTCTGTTTCAAGTATAGAAACCACAACTGTGGAAGCTCAGCATGCTTTGTGGATACCACGAAAATGTGAGCCCTAATGCACTGTAGCTGCAATCTGATTCCCAGCATCTGTCCTCAAACTGGTGAATTGGTGGGGGAAGGGACCTTCTGGTCAGGGAATCATGTCCCTATTGTTATTTCCCAGACAAAGAACAAGAAATTGTCCTGTCATACTGTGTACAAGATGACATTTTGCTCTGTCTGATTGTGAGTTACTTAGAAACTCCCTAAAAACTGCCTGCACAAGTTTAGGACTTTCCAGTAAATCATCTTGACAACAGCCCGTGAAGACAAGCATCCCAGGAAGATGATGCTGTTTGACAGGACAACAGATCTGACAGCTTGTTGCTGAAATGCCAAATCCATCCACTCCACCCTTAGCTGGAAAAACCTGGCCTCGAATGCAATGTCCTATGCCTGCTGAGCCAGCCTCCCCAGCCCACAGCCGGGCAGCCCTGCTTGCGTGTCCCTGCCTGCCCACTGGCTCCACGGGCTTGCAAGCCCAGCAGGAAACGGAGGAGCTGTCAGCTGCTAATGCAAGGTAATTCATGTTCTTCCCTCCCAGTACTTCTGCAGTGCTGCACAAGATGAACATCATTCACATTTCCAGTGGGATGGGACAGCCTTTGAAAATTCTGCCCTGAATCAGCCTTTCTTTTTGCTAAATCTCACTGACTATTTTCATACTGAGCCCATGTCCCAAGGCCTAAAAGCTTCCTGATTCCCACCTTTGGTGCCATGCTCTTCCTCTCTCACTGAGCAGAGGAAGTTTAAAGAAGAGACAGAATTGTAGGGAGTGGAAAAAAGCTGAAGTGAGAAACAGGCAAAACCAAAGAAAAGAAAAAGGTGGTATTTTGAAATAAGAATTCTCTCCAGAATTCCTGAAAATCCCAAACCAAAAATCCAGTGAAATTCCTGGGTGGAAGAAGAATGTGTCGAGGAAAGCTGAGATACATGTTTCTGATTCTGAAGGAATATTTAGAGAAAAATATATTCAAAAATTAGAAAGGAAAATGATGGGAAAAGTACTCTACTTGAAAGGGCAGATAAAGAAAGCACAAGTGTCAAGGCTGATAAAATACAGGAGAATATGGTCCTTGCTCTTATGTGCCTTTCATTTTCTCTGCCTACATCAGATGGAGCAACAGCACTTTGGGGGGGGGGGGGGGAAGAGATGACCGGCGGGGAAAAAAATAAAATTTGCAATAAGATGCAGGA
>JASSUY010013453.1:1609-50845 GCA_032466535.1 Forpus xanthops | reverse complement strand
GCCTTCGGCTCACTACAAATGTCAGACAGTAGTCTGGATTGCTCACATGTCCACATTCTTCTAGGTACATTCCCACAATTCATAGTGAAACCAATTTAACTTCTTAATCTATTATACCATTGAAATGAGAGTTACAGCTATTCCAGCAAGTGTTCTTCCTTGAGGCTTTGGAAGCACTGAAATTCTTTGCCCCATTATGTGTGAGGCAATTCATGAGTGTACCTCTAGTTTTGGTATAGTCCCCAGTTGGTATTCATTTCTGGAGTGGGGCTGTGGTGTAGAGCAGTGTTGGTAGAGAACGAAGTTCAGCAGTGGTGGAAGATGATTGCAGCTATCTGCTGATAAAGGCCTGCAGTACGTGTCCACAGTGAAATTGAAATGAATCGTAATTTACTAGTTAATATTTTTTGCATTACTTCAGCATCCATCATCTTTCAAAGATCAATTTCTCCTCTTTTTTGGTGTCTTTAATATAGGGCTGGGTTTTGATGCCATTATCAGATATAGCAAAGGAAAACTTTTGAATCATATTCTTGCCAAAGCATTGTAAATATTACAGTAAGCATTACTGGCAATGCAGTTCTTTGTTTTAGCAGCGGTTCTGCAATTAATGCCTTTACCTCATCATTTAGCGTACTAGAGAAAATAACTGGCAATCAGAACTTTGCGGGATGCATTTGGGGAGAACCCAAGCATGTATAGCTACAATGTGGAAGTCATATTGCTGATCAATATAGAGTAATAGGCAGTACTCTTTTTGGGAATGTGTGGAAAGAAAGGCCTCTTCATTAGATAGGTGGTACTGTAATTGTGTTGGGTTTTTTTAAATTTACCTTAAAAAGGCAGCAAACAGGTCAGAGAAACTCGATCTTGCCAGAAGAGACAGTACATGATTTTTAAATCCTCCAGTGAATCACTAATATGCAGTGACTAGTAGATTATGGTGGGTGTGTTTTCATTGTGTTTGATTTTCCCCTCTCAATCAATGAACACAGAGCTCTCCATCTTAAGCAATCATGTTTATATTTAAATTCTGCTTCATTTTTGTGCATTCTGTGCCTTGATTTGAAAGGAACTGGTGTGGGCAGCAGAGGTGGGGGATAGCTGAATGCTGGATGCAGCTTACCCAGTGTGAATGCTGATGAGAAGCGGTCAAACTAAACCTCTGTGCTGAGCTAGCACAGAAAATAGGAACAGCTCTACAAACCCATTTGTTTCCCAGGAGAGATTTTCTCTGTGCGTGACCAGGAGACCAAGGACAGACCTTGAGCATTGTCTGAAAAGACCCTGGAATGCCTAATTGAGCAAAAAGATGGAGTTCAACAGGGGTGGGAGCAGGGACACCGGGGAGCCTTCTCCCATGCACTGTTATCTGGGTAGTTTACCATCTTCCAGCAAAGATGTACTTTTTGTGTATTTGAATATATTTTTTATTGTTGTTGGACTGTTTGCAAAGTTTTTAGCATGGTTTCAAGTCCCCTGTGGTCCTGCTGCTGGTTTGTCTGGTCTTTTCTCCTCTCTCTTCGTTGCATCTTCTGGTAATTTTCAAAGACAGTACTCACTTTCAGGCATGCTTGGAGAAAGGAATTTAATCTCAGTATCAAGTCTTTAGAAGTAATGAAGTTCCAAAAGTTCCCTAAAACTTTAGGTAGGTCCCTGCCTAAAAGGAGACGCAGACTTTCTGTAAGAGAGATGATGTTAAATGGTCTGACTGGAGAACTGTCTCAAGTGTGTTCATTATCAGACAAGGATGGATCTCCACAGGACGAGCATGAGTTTAAGCTTGCTGTTACCTGGAAAACCCAACAGAAACCCAGTTTGCCTGATGATGACACTCAGAAAGCAATTGATTTGTATGATTTAGCTGAAATAGTAGAAATAAGATCAAAAGATTTACTTACGCAGATGCTCATTTGAAGTTACTGTCAGAAGGGAAAAGCTGGGAAGAGTTTCTGAGCTGAGGCCTGTTTCTTTCATCACTGGCTTGAACAGATGCATTTCAGAACACAGTTCTGATGAAATCTTTTTGTTGCAGTGATTGATTGTGCTAGTGATATGATGCCAGGTAGTAGTTAAATCCTGAGCATCTGGGAAGGTGTTCAACCCAACTTATTGAAACCCTCCTACAAGGCAAATGAGATTTTGTATGAGCGACTTTGCACAGATGACTGTGCTTTTATTAAGATGCAGAACACCTCAGACTCATCATAAGCAAGTTTGCTGAGGCAAAGAAAAATAAAGATGCTCTTTCAGGATGAAGAAGCCTGAGGAATGTGCTATGCCTGTTATTACCTGAGAAAAACTAGGGAGTAACTCTTACAGTTAGCAAGTTTGGACTAGTTACTGAGTCAGGTTTCCCTCTGCTGGAGTTTTGTCTATGCTCTGATCAACTAAAACATTTATTTCCTGATACATACTGTATATGTTAGTTCAAAGCAGGTTGGTACTGATCAATGAGGCAAAGCTTGTGTTCTAGCAGGTGTGTGAAGCAGGGGCAAGATACTGAAACTACAGATCTGGGAGGGAAAAAATCCTGTTGGGGTACATGTGTGCGAAAACAAGGTGAAGCTGAAAAGAGACCAAAGATGATTGCTGTGAAGAAATCCCTCAGCTGCAACAAGGGGAAGTCTTGAGGGAGTTTTTGCTTGTGCTGGTTTGTTGGTTTGGTGGGTTTAGGTTTTAATAGAAGTCTGATTCTGAATGGAAGAAAGGGTGTAGCAAGCTAGTAAGTTGGAAGACATTAACATTGAAGACATGTCCAAGAAGAGGTCATTGTTTGCCTCAATGTTTAGGAATTGCTACAAGTATTTAGATACATTATTATAAATATTAAGTCATATTGTTATAAACATTTAGATGCATCCATAAGGCATGTTCTAACATAACTACAAGGGGTTAAAAAGACCTAATGTAACAAGTGGAGAAGACGTGCAGTGTAGCAGGATGGAGGGTTTACATTATTGGGGGAAAAATAGTGTGTGGCTCTTCCAAATGCCACACCATTCCTCTGGGGGGGGGGCTTGTAGATCTGGAACTGGGTTCAACATGGATCAACAAGCCCAGGCGGCTGTTTTCCTCTTGATATGCAACAAATCACAAAAAATATTTTGTATAATGCTTGAGTTCAAATACAAAAATCTAGCCAAACCCAAAGTAAAATAAATTACAGGAAAGCATTTTGACAGTGGTTTGTCCATGTCAGTTTGTATTCCAGCAAGCTGAATTTGAGCTTCTGAGTAAACTTTTGTTCTTTAAACTTGATGTTCTTGCAGCAGGTAGGAATGAAATGTGATTATCTTAAGGTTGAACTCTGAGATAAGAGCTGCAGAAGGGGGCTTTTGCTAAGTGCTTCACAAGTTCATTGGTGCGGGTTGACCTTGGCTGCCTGCTCTCACTCCCCTTCTCAACAGGCCAGTGAAGAAAAATAGATGAGAAAACTTGTGGGACAAGAAAAAGCTAAGGTGATCACTCACCAGTTACCTTCATGGGCAAAACAGACTGAATTAGGGGAAGATTAATTTCTTGCTAATTAAAACCAGCCTGCCATAGGCTGGGTGTGGAGGTAGCAATGCAGGGTGACCACTCTTCAGACAGAACAAGTGGCTGCTCCATCACTTCACACACCTCCTTAGCATGTTAGCTTTCCCCTAGAAAAACCCCTTCCTATTCCTGAAGCCTATCGTTTTCCCTAGAAATTGAAGCTCTGGTTCAGCTACAGGGCACTCAGCAGGGTACGTGTCCAAAATCCTAAGTAATATGTGTACAAGACATGCTTATGTGCAGCCCCCAGAAAATGTGAATTTGAGCACATGCTCTTCTAGATTAGGATAGAGTCACAGAATCATAGAATAGTTAGGGTTGGAAAGGGCATTAAGATCATCTATTTCCAACACCCCTGCCATGGGCAGGGACAGCTCACGCTAAACCAAGTCACCCAAATTTATTACTATTATTTATTATAAAACATTAGTATTATGTAATTATAGTATTAGTATATGTATAATTATTATATAGTATTAGTATATAGTATTAGTATATATAACTAGCATTATAGTATTAACGTTAGTATTATATATTATAATACATTATTAAATATTAAAAATATATTAGTATTATTAGTATTATGAGCACTCAAATATAGAAACTCTGTACAGTGGCTTGATCCATCATAAGTGAAAACTGCCTGTCTGGCAGTCTCAAATATTTGCTACTTGGTTCACTCTCAGGTTTTACTTTTTGGAAGGGTATGCTATAGTATTCTATAGGGAAAATGAAGAACTGAAGTGTGTTTGGGGAGAGTGTGCGAGTATTATGACAACTCCTCCACCTGAGTTTTATTGCCCAATAAATCATCATCTCATGATTTTTTTTTCCTTGAAGTCCTGCTAGGGTTTTATTGTGCTAGCAAGCTGTTGGCCCATCGGTCTTGCTGGTGTAATGATACTCTGTAGATAAACAGAGCGGCTGGCAAAGCCTTAACTGGGCTGTAGCTTTTCTCCCAGTGCTTGTTTTTAATGTGTTCTCATAACCAATTAGTGGTTGTCATATTCATCGGAGTCCTCCTCCTTTTTTACATGTGCAACACAGTTAAGACTTCATTCATTCTACAAAATATGAATGTTGAGGGAATGTTTTCCCATTTTAACTTCATGGACAGCACTTCAGGTAGTCTGTGGATTAAAAGGGGAAAAAAAAAAAACCAAGCTAAACCCCAAAACCAAATAAAAAGCCCCCAAGACAATGGCGTACTTGAAGTAGCAGAGTTTCTCCTTCAGTTAATATGAAGAAATGTTTTTGCTACTAAGAATTGACATTTGAATTTATCTATCAGAAATTTTGGCTCTCCTGCCTCTTAGAGGGATTGTTTCTTACTGTTACTTAACATTTGGAAATCAGTGACAAATTCGAAGGCCCTGTCCAAAGGAAGCATGTGAGTACACTTGCTTACATGTGAGGTGAAAAATGAACTGGTGGAACAACTTACTGGTATCCTGTTCTGAAGAAATACCTTAAATGTTTGAACTTGTCATCTGGCAGTTAAACCTATTAGTGCAGATGTGACTAGTATAGTTCATTTTCAGTTGGATAAGTTCCTCAGTCTATTATTTTTCCCATTGGCAATGGATAAACTCGGGACTTTGTACCTAAATTCTATTTCTTTTGAATAAAACGCTTTTTCCTTTTGGTAATGCAATGTAAATCTTTCTGAAGTTTAATTAGCTTAAAGCTAGTTACATGCACATCATTTGTAAGCTTTAGAATGCTATGTTGCCTCATATTTAAAGTGCTTAGGATCCAATTCTGCCTTCTGCACAGAGCACATCGGTTCATACAATAAATTGATTCACAAAATGCTAGGCAGCATTTCTGTACTCTGCAGAGTAGGATCAAGTTCCTAACCTATAGCCTTTCTGAATTCCCATCTCAAAGAGTGTGTTTTCACATGTGAAGTCCCTTTTCTGATTTCTGTGCTATGCAGTAATTGTTTGCATTTGGCACTGTGTAATGGCAGCATTTATTTTACAGAATGGAAAGTTTGTGGTTCACCCTCTTTATCTGAGTATATGACAATGCTCTCCTTTCCCTGAAAGTGTAGTAGATTAAGAAGAACTTGGCCCTCAGTAATAGAGACTTTTTTGCCACCCTTCCCCTTACCAAAGGGAGAATAAAGGAAGCTACATAAATGAAAGACAGTTCCACTGATGTGAGTACCATGGCCTTTCTCTACAACTTTTTAGCTGTTAGAGCTGTAGCAGAACAGAAATTGCTGATCAGGCAGTTGCTGGTTGTTATCCTTCCTGCCTAAGGAATGTTAGTGTCGCGTGGCATCTCCTTCAGTTAAGTATTGAACGTGAGCAATCACCCAACCTGGTCCTGCAATTGTGAATACAGTTGCTGCAGTGTGTAATACAAATACATGTATTTGTTTGAAGTGTACCTTTTCCCATTGCCAAAGTACTACTACATGAAAAGTTACTCCCATGGATGTAGGTTTGTTCCATTGTCAAAAAGCAGTCTGGTTTTCCCATCAGCAAAATGCACATAATTAATGCTTTTCCATATAGTTTCTTTCCATAGGGATCAAGACAGGCTTTCTGAGCTTGTGGAGGAGACAAATGCTTAGTGCTGGAAAAGTGCCAGGGGACAAGGGTGATCTGGAGCCATTCCTCTCAGGTTCCTGGATTTTATTTTAAGCAGGATTGAGGTTTCACTGTTCGTCTGAAGCCTGCACATCAGCAATTAAAAATGATGAATATGATTTTTCTAGAGGATAACTGACAGGCATCAGAAGACAGTTATATGACTAGCTGGGATCTAGCTCATCTGCATGGCTCCATTGCTTCCATCTGGTTTTGACCTCTTTGGGATGATATCTTTTCTCTCTTTTTTGTGGTGGTAGGGGCTCTGTTCCTGTAGAAGAAAAAGCCTTAACAATAGCTATACTTCTCTTGGGAATATTTCCCTCATGGAAACCTGGGGGAAACATTCCCTTTAAGTGTTCAAATGATGGGCTGCTGTCAGTTATTCTTACAAAGTGATGCATAGTTTGTGTTACTTGAAAATCAGTACTGATACTTGAAAGCTGCTGTTAAAATTCATGCAAAAGATGGTGCCTGTTTTGTTTCAAAAGGAGGAAATCCTTTCCAAGGAGCACCCTTATTTCTGGAAATGGGATTTTCATGGTGATTCTTTAATTCCAGAGTTACTGTATGGTTTGAGATTCATGTGTCAGCACCCTGGCTTCTCATCAGTTTCAGTCTAGCTATTTACTTCTGTCCTGCATTGAGAAGTCTGTGCTATAATTTCTTCCTTTCCCAGTTAGTTGACACTTTTTAGTGACAGCTTCTGGTTTTCATAGAGCAGCTTTTTTGCAAGATGCGAGAACAGCATCTTTTCATCTGATAACAAATTGAATTTAGGAAGTTGTGGTGATTTGCTTTAAACGGTCCCCTGCTAAGAGATTTAGAGTTTTATGCAGCTTCAGCTTGCCAGGGACCACATACGACTGACACAGTTAATCAAAAGATCATGCTACTAATACACACCAAGCATAATAAAGTAGAGAACTCGACTAAAACTTTTGTTCCTCCAATTTAAAAGATAAGCCACATGGGAGCTAAGTATCTCAGCATTACTTTTGTTTTGCTTGCGACCAGCCTTAATCAGCGGCCTCGTTTTGCTTCTGCAGTGCATTTTAGTTGCTTATAAATCAGCAGTCATACTTTGCCATGATTCCACACAGAAACACCTGCAGTTTTCATTAACAACTTTTGTCTTAAAAGTTGTAATGAATGTGGATAGATGCTGAAGGAAAATGTAAAAATCAGAAATAACTGAAATAACTGGGATGGGGAGATGCTGAAAGTTCAAGTCCCTGTTATCATCCGATTTGAATGTTGCTTGTTTCTCTGGTCAGCTATCACAGGCTTTATCCTTCTCCCTCGGAACTGTATATCAAAGCTATAGTGAAGACATTATTCAAGATGCTAAATTTTTGACAGCTTGCATTTAAGGTACTGAACCTGCTTAGTAAAGGACAACATTGAATGCATTAAGAGATGGAAGCTTATAGTTGGAAAGGCTCTCTATTTTGTAGCGAGCGGCTGTTTAAAGAAAAAATCCCTAACACTTTAATTACTACATTTCAGCTGCCTAAAAACATGTTTTATTTCTGACTTCCCTCAGAATTTGGGTGGTGTGAAGTAATATAATGTGGGAAGCTGCTGGGCAGTGTTGATGGCTCACAGCAATGTTAAAGGTAGCCTTAAATTCACTATATTCCTGCCCAAACAAGGCATGTAGGAGCGGGTGTGAGTGCATCTGTTCTCAGAGAGGATTGTTGTTTCATTAAATTGCTGACTGAGAACCAATTCAGCACATAACACTGAGGGCGTATTTAGCATCACTACTAAGACAATCTTTCTCCTTTAATATAATAACAACCATAAAATATTTGCAGTAGTTAACTCCTTGATTCTATGAAATGCGGAGGATGTATACTGTTCTCAAAAGGTGTTAATATTCTTGTTCCTTTTCAGGGGCTAAGCAGGTTTTAGTGCATGTTTTAATGCTGTTGTACTATGAAGGATTCTTCTGCCAGTTACATATATCATGGGGAATAAAGTAGGGGATTTAACAATGTGTTCTGGTGCCTTCTGTTGGAAGTTTTGGGGTTCTTCTTAAGCAGAAATAACTTTGTTTTTTCCTAAGTATTCCTGATGGCATTTATTGTGGTCTCACCACTTCTGAACTCATGTTGCTGTTGGCAGAGGTTAGCTACTAATCATTGTGTGTGATCAGACAGCTTGTGTCTTCTGGCCTGGTGCTGCAAAACGGGGAGTGTGTGAGGAGTGACATTCAGCTCTCCAGTCTAACTTTATCACCCTTATTAGTGCTTTAAACCCTGTGGTTTGCTAATGGCAGCATTTCTGATCCCACTGTATCCGTGTGCCCATCCCTTAAAAGCAGTGGTTTTTATCATTTTACAATAGTGGAAATATTTTGGGTTTCAGATAGAAAATGCTATGGTTCACAACATGTACTTCCTTTTACACTCAGTGTTTTTTGTCTTTGGCTGTGTGTTGCATTTGGTGATGTTTTTTAAAGTGATGTTATCTTCTGTTTTGCTGTTGACTAACTTCTTCACTGCATTACATTTGTTTCTGTTGGTACATGTTTTGCTCAGATTTACTTATCTTGTACATCTTCATTAGTTGTAATTTAAAATGTGTTACATCTTAATATTCTCTAGGTATTTGCTACTTCTTTAGCTTACAAAAGCAATGATTTCTCTGTATCTAACAGCTTTCTTTACCTTGAAGATCTTTCCTATGTTAATGGATTATTTTTTTTCCAAGTCTCTAACTTGCTTCCATGCAACTTGGTCTTTATTTTTACTGGTTATGTACATAACCTTGTCCTTCTAAAAGTATTTTGTTGTTAACTCTTACAGCACCGAAGAACAAAACAATTTCAGATACTTTGCAGCCCTTTTTTGTAGTATTAGTGTGGGCTTGTTTTCTTCTAGTGACAACTAATTCTAATTTCCACTCTCCAGTTAGCATAGTCTTAATATTTCTTACGCTGTGATTTAAACAAACTATATTTACTTCATACACATCTCCTACAAATACCATGTATGTTTTTCTGACTACTACTTTAGAATAATGTTGTGTTTTTGTGAGCCCTTGCATCTTTCACCAGGTTGCTGGCTTCTACAAAATCTGCTCCCTCCCTCTTCCCACTTGTACCTCCACTCTTTTAACGGTCAGAATTCATATTTCCTCCTTACACACACACTGATCTGTTATTTTTGCTGTATTTTGATGGGAGCTTTCATAGGCTTCAAAACTTCCAGTTATTAATAACACAAAATCTTTTATGAGGTAAACTATTATTGATATGCATCATCCTAAGTATTGACAGCTTGCTTTATTTTTCTACTCTCTTATTATAATTCTGTTTTGCTTTAGTGTGGCTCCAAATCCATTGTGGTAATTCTGTTCTTTCCACTTGGAAGACTTGGGTTTGGAAGACATTACAGTTTTCTCTGTAATCCCTTATGTAATCCTGTTATATGATTTGTGAAGTCTTTACATCTATTCATCCCTGGCAATGTAGATTCAGTACCTTCCCTTTCTGTGTGTTGATTCTTGTGGTCCAGGTAGCACTGTGCATCATGTTGTAGGGGTTACCACAGTGCTTGATAGATTTGGGTGTTTGCATTTGTTGGTTTTTAACTTGGAAAATCATTTTGTTCTTGTTTTGCCTAGAGCTGAAGTGTACTTTTGTTTAATAAACAAAACATGATTCAGTTGTTTGTTCTACCAGATAATTATGCCACAAGTAGTGAGAACACTGGGATTGTTTTGGAGATGTGGTAGCTGAGCAGTGCCTTAAGTTTGTTATGTGCGAGTCTGCATAAATAAATTCTTTTCTATGATGCCACACTACTTTTCAGGCTTATATGTGAAAGAAAAATTGCAATAAAAATACTTAGGTGGCACAGGGTGCCCATAGAAGCTGTGGCTGCCCCATCCCTGGCAGTGTTTTCGGACAGGTTGGATGGGGCTTGGAGCAACCTGGTTTACTGGGAGATGTCCCTGCCTGTGGCAGGGGGGTTGGAATTGAGTGAGTAATAACATCCCTTCCAACCTGAATCGTTCTGTGACTCTAAGAAGTGTGGTTTTATTTGCAAAAATAATGTAATATTATGTATGTCTTTGTCTTCAATACAGAGAACAGACCCGCAGCTCCTTGCTCAGTTCTACTATGCTGATGAGGAACTAAATCAAGTAGCAGCTGAACTGGACAGTTTGGATGGAAGGAAAGACCCACAGAGATGTACACTGTTAGTCAACCAGTTTCGCTCTTGTCAGGTAATCACAATGGCACCTTCCTGACTTCATTGACGTTTTTGTGTACATGAAATGTGTTACATTATTATTTAGTCTCCTAGTTTTTATTGTCAAGTCCCTTTAAAATGAACCTTTGGTAGATGTATGCCCTTCCTAATTTTAAAGGGTACATTTCTGAAAACACTATCCATAAATTAAATCTACCACATCTCACTTAAGAGTGTTAATGCATTCCCTTAAGTAAGAATGAACATCAAATTGCTTGTTTCAAAATTTCAGGCAGCATAAAGTCGACATTTCTTTTGTAGCTACTCAGCTTTCATACTTCATGAATCTGATGGCTTTTTCTTCATAGATGAACAATGTGAAGACAGCTGGTAGCTGTGCCGATTTTATGGAAAAGAGTATTAACTGCTTCTTGTGAATAGTCTTGAAAATGAGTGGAACTACTGAGGAACCAAGCAGAAGAGGGCTTTTACCTGTAAATTATTTGAGAAGTAGGAATCTGGCTGTAAGTTCCGATTGTGTAATACAGTTCTGCTAAATAAAAAAGATGAGTGAGAGTCTTTGCTGAAACTATGGCTGTATTTTGAGTGAGACTTGAAGGGAGAAGAATTGGAGCAAAGACCAATTCAGCCAAGTCTGGCTCTCTAACTTGGATGCTTCTGTGACTTCATTAATGTCTTAATCTTTTCTGGGATGGTGTTACTTTTCTTCCCAGTAGCAGGTATAGTGCTGTGTTTTGGATTTAGGGTGAGAATAATGTTAATAACACACTCTTTTAGTTGTTGCTAAGCAGTAATCAAGGACTCTCCAGCTTCTTTCTTATTAAACTGTCTTTATCTCAACCCGCAGATTTTACCCCCTCCCATCCATTTGAGGTGCAAGGGAGTGAGTGAATGGCTATGTGGTGTTTAATCACCTGCTGGATTAAACCAGGATAATTTATTAGGAAAAACAATTCAGAAACTGGAAAAGCCATGAGGAAAATACAACTTTCTTTGTCACACTATATGCCATTTGACACTGAGATTTTCAATAATAAAATCCAAATTTATGGAGGTAGAAATTTTTTGTGGTATACTTTGTGCTTGCACAGATGCTTTGATACTTCCTCTCTGGCACACCCAAGAAAAACACTTTGAACCAGTTCAGGTCCAGAATATACCATATGCTCATCTGGTAGGAAGATTTCTGTGTGAAAACTCAACACTTGCTTTCAGCTCAGGAGAACTGGAAGTGAAAAGACCATAGTAATAAAGATTCACTTACATCTCCACCAAGTAAAAAAATGGCAGTTAACCATAAAGGATATGTTTTGATTCGCCTCTTACTGGAATGTCTTACTAATAATCAAGTGTACCAGACTTCATTATGGGGAAGAATTTCATCTCTAATCAAGGTAAGATGAGTTGGAAGAGCAGTGCTGTGATCACTATAACAAATATTCACAGTAAGTTAGCTGAGTCTGTTGGAAAGAAGAAAACAAAGTCAGGTATTATGTGCTTGCTTGCAAGAAAACTGAAAAGTGCAATTCTTTTAAAGAGCGCTCAAAGAAAGTTCACAGTCAACGTATTTTTGTCAGAGACAGTTTTAATACTTCTGCCTACTGGGAATATCTTTGTGGACTGTCCCTAGAAAAAAACCCATGGAGTTTATGGGTTTACCAAACTGGAAACTGCAAGTTTAGTTAACAGTCAAAATTCAGTGATTTGGAGGGGGGGGGGGAGGAGATGGATAAGAGTGACAATCATCTTGAAAGGTCATTAACTTTAGTCTTCAGTGTAATGGATCAGCTTTACTGAAGTATTTGTGAAGAGTGACTTATCTGCCTTATAAATCTCCAGTAATGGGCATTCCACAAACTTTCTAGACAAATATTTTTCGACTGTCTTCTTAGAAAAGGTTTTTTAACAATACTGGTGGATGAACAATACCATGACACAAGATAATCCCCTTCTTTGCTGCTTTATCCCTGGAGATGACAATTTATTCCCTATTTTTCTGCAGGTGCACAGGCTTTTTGATTTATTTTTTAGTATAGGCAGAGCTGAGGAGCTGTTCTCTTCAAAACATAGCTACTCTGAATGTTTCACCTGTAGGAATGCAAGAAATGCAGACTCCAGTAGCTCCTTGGTCAGTTTGTTTGGCTTGTTATATAGTGACTCACCACCCTGTGACTTAATATCTTCTGATGCCTGGTAATTTCTTCTTTTCATTTGTGAAGCAGATTGCTGTTACTAAAACAATCTGCTGCTGGAACTGAAAGAAAAGATGGAGATGGTTTTATTTTTTTCATGTACCTATTTTTGAAATTTCTAATTTTCTGCAGAATAGGTCAGATCATCATCAAATGTCATGTCAAAAATGGCTTTTTGCTAATTAGGACTTAATTATTTTGTAGTACTTTGTGTAAAAGCGATGGGTTTTGGCTTTACCTTTTAAAGAAATTGTAATGTAAATGCCAAACGAGGAGTAGCAGTATTTTAATGAGGATCCAGAATGTAGGTGTTGACTTAATATTGCATAGTAAGAGGGAAAAATCAGTTTTAGACCAAAGTATGGTGAGGTTTGAGGTAGGTTGAGAACTAACAGCCAGCCCTAGAGTTAAACTGGTTCTAATGGAAGGTCATGCTTCTGAAAGTAGGAATAACAACTACCCTGTGCACTGCCTCAGTGACACCTGCAACCACAGTCATGCAATTCTGAGACCTTTTTTTAGTTAGAAATGTGCTCTTTCTGATTTTTCCAGCAACGCATTTGGAAAGGAGCCTGTGAGCACGACAGAATTAACCACTCCTAGTCTTTGCATTTTTTCCTTTTTTGTTCTTGTTTTGCATTCAGTTTTGATCCTCACTATACAAAAAAGATGTGGAGAGAGTTCGAAGAAGGGCCACAAAGATGATCAAAGCGCTGGAAGGCTGCTGTGTGAGGAAAGGCTGGGGGGAATGGATTGGTTCAGCCTTAAGGAAAGAAGGCTCAGGGGAGGCCTTACCACTCTGTTCCAGTACTTAAAGGGTGGCTACAAAAAAGATGGAGACTCCCTTTTTACAAAGAGTCACATGGAAAAGATGAGGAGTGATGGGCACAAGTTACTCCTGGGGAGATTCTGACAGAACACAGGAGGAAACTTTTCACAATGAGAACAATCAGCCATTGGAGTAAACTCCCCAGGGAAATGGTAGTTTTTCCAACTTTGGATGTTTAAGATCCAGGTTCTAGGCTATGTCATATACACCATACTTTTGCCTAGAAAAGATAGACCAGGTGGTCCTTGAAGGTCCCTTCCTACTGGTATACTATGGTATGATTCCATGTATTGTTAAAGTTCCCAGATTATTCATGGGTTTTATGTACATAAAGTTTATAGGCATAGTCTTTCTATCAGATTTTAGTGTTTTCTATGGGCAAAGATTTTCTGTCCTTCTGCCTTTTTGTCTGGTTTTCAACTTAGTTCATTGTTCCTGAATTGCTTAATTTCAGATTTACTGATAGTTACTTGATTGACAGATGTTTTGACACTTTGTTTTGTGGGAAGTTTTATGAAATAGGGAACATTTATTTGGAAGTTTTATTAACTAGAGAAATGTCTTTAAATTGGTGTGATTTTGCTGAGAGACCAACAAGTCTTACAAAGTGCGATTCTCTTTAGAGTAAGGTTATATTCTATTGATTCTTAAGTGTATCTGAAGAGCTGAGTTTTATATCTTTGTCTGTTCTTTCAACTTTTGGTACTATTGTTAGAGTTCCGTGTTTGCTGTAGTATATGAACAGATTGAGACAAAAGAAAAGGATTCTGCTTTATAGTGGAGATACTGCATACAGCAGTATTACTGAAGGCAGTTGAAGGTATATTGCATTGTGGCAGTGGGTTAGAACTAGGTGATCTTTAAGGTCTGTTCCATCGCAAATGATTCTGTGATATGTGGAGGACTTCAGTTTTGAAGACTGTGAACAGTTCTTTAGTAGAGAACTGCAAGAATGTTGTCTTATGCTGTTTTGCCTTAATACTACTTGATGATAAAAATCACACTTTTTACAGTAAATTAACTTTTCAAAACTTCCTGAGATCTTGCAATTTGGATTTCAAATGCTGTGAGTTAACTGTATATTATGGTGCTAAGTAGTATATATTTATGAGTAAGAATCAAGGTAATGAAATGCTTTGCTTTTTCATTTTCATATTAATGTGATACAACACTGTCATAACTAATAAGTTACAATAGCCTAGTATAAAAATGACATCTCTTGTTTCAATTTGGTGTTTGCATGCCAGTGGTAGAACATAACATACTACTAATAAATTATCTTGCATTTGTCTTTTTAATACTAGCCCACAGAATAAAAATACTTCTTCCTCTACTGGTTTCTGTTAAAATTAACAGTAACTTAAGTGTGCAGATGAAAAGCTATGTAAGCTTTTCTTAAATGAAAAAGAGGATAGGTAGGATGTCATACTTCAGTTTGGTGAATTTGATTGATGGTAATAGAGGGAAAGGACTTTTTTAAGCATGCTTGCATCAGGGAATCTTGAATAATGCAGTGCTGGTTCAGCTCAGTTTTGAAGTATTTTTATATTAGTGGCTTGATAAGGTGTCATTTTCTAAGTTGCTTCCAACATAACAGGATATTGAAGTAATGATGTTTGTGTACACTTTTTAATTAATCACCTATGAATTAGTGATTATTCTTTAAATGAATTGCTATTTTCACACAGCTTAATATCTGCAAGATACTTGACAAACTGGTTTAAAGCACTATTTAAGCTACTTAAATGGAACTAGGTTTATTGTTACTTATTACAGAACTTCATTGGGTTTGTTTAAGAGGAAAGAGTAAAAAAGCCCAGTTTGTCTCTAAAGCAGAGTTTTGGTCAGGACATGGCAGGTGAATATCAAATCTGTGCATAAATACATGGCATTGTGGAAGCATCTCCAGAATTGTAGTACTTGCTGCTTCAGTGCGCTGAGAATTACTTCTCTGTGTACAGTAGCGAGGTCTCAGAATAGCATCTAAGTCAGTTCCTAGCATGGTTTTATCAAAACTATTCCTTGAGTTGCAGATTGTTGTCTTAGCAATGGGTATTTTGAGCTGCAAGTGTGCACTAGGAAGGAATTTGCCCGAACTGACTGACCTGAAGTAAACCATGGACTTGCCTGACTGTGTTACCCTGGCACTGTACCACAGCACAGTATAATGGGAAATTTGTGGTATTTGTGAAACATGACTGTTTCTGTCTCACTGATAGCAGTGATTGACATTGTGGTGTCTGGTGACATATTATACTGTCTCTTCACTCCTTTCCTGCTATTTGCCTGCTCGGGAAGCACCTCTTGAATTGCTGCAGTTGACAGTCCTGCATTTTCAAGTCAGCTGTCAGCAGTTTGTTTGCTTTAATATTAAGCTTCAAATGTAGGCTTTAGTGGGTTGTTCTATGCATAGGTCACTCCTCCTTATAGTGGATGAGAAGCAGACACCTATGAATCTGAACCTCCTTATCTGTCACAGTGTAAGTTAATGTTGCTGAGGCATTGGAGTCCTTAGAGTAAGCTAAAGCGTATTTCAGTGCTGTGTTATCACTCGTCTGTCTCAATTTCTGTAGCAATATAAAATAGGTGGAGAATGTTGTCAAAAATGCTGTGCTTCAGCCAGACTTATCTCCATATTTTTTCCAGTTCAATTTAACAACTGAAAGCATCACTATGAAATGAGTTGAGAGTCAAGTGTCACAAAACGAAGTCTTGCCCTTATTGTAAAGGAATGTGTTACAGAGTGATTCAGGCCTACAGACTGAAGTAGTTTATGGTGCAGTTTGGGAAGAGGATAAAAAAGGGCTGCGGGAAGCAGTGAGTAAAAGGGAGAATGCTTCTGAGAGCCCATCTGGGAAATGTCTTTTGTCGCAGAGTGGCATACTAAAGTCATAGAATCACAGAACGGTTTGGGTCGGAAGAGACCTTAAAGATCATCTGATTCCAGTGACTGCATTTAATTGCATGCAGACTCCTGTAGGAAAATACTGTCTTGAGTTGGAAGATGATCGTCATCCATTCAAAACATGAGGTAATAACAGGAGAGCAAGATTAATATTTTAACTGTAATTCATTTAAGACAGTAGGGTTTTAGCTGATTGGTTTTGGTGTAAATGTTCAAAGTTTTATTCAAATTAAAAAAATCCGAAACAGTGTTTTCTTCTTTTGGAAGAGAACCTGGCTGTAAAGGCTCTTAATTTCTGAGTTTATGAACTGTTGTAACATTCTATTTTAAAAGGTAAGATGAGGTTTCATTTCTTTAAGCATGATTATCTGCCCTAGATCATACTTTTCGTGCTAAGAAATATTGACAGGTTGGTATCTTGATTGAATATTGACAGAGTAGACCTGGGACACAATGGTGTAATTCCCAGAGCATTCAAAGGCTAAATGAGGACAATGGAGGCAGGTCATTTTAAAACTAGCTTTTCTCAACAGTTGTATGGTATGAAACTATACCAGATCCAGTTCCATAGGAGCTGATGCAATGTGACATGCCTGACTATTGGGCACTTCATAGCTCTTCACCAGTGCCATCAGAGGATTGCTGTCAGTTCTCCTGTATTGTAATTTGCTACATTTTAACATTTTTTTCACTGTTGCAAAGAAGGATCAATTCTAATACCAGCCTCTGTCTCATTTATGTCGTCTCACGACTTAAATCTGCTAAAAATTGCCTTTTCCTCCACACACGTGGTAGCACCACATTAGCAAATTTAACAATACCTGCAAATTATTTCTTTGCTGATATTTCTGTACTTGGGGATTAGGTCTATTTTCTTCTGTTGGAAGCTTTTTGATTTAATTTTTCTTTAATGCTGGGGAAGTACGATAAGGCACACAAGGCAGCAGATCATTTTTTTTAAAAGACAGTTCTTAGCAGGAGAATTTAATTTTCCTTGTGACCTTAATGTTGAAATAAAGGCTAGCTCTTTCTATAGGAAATAATTCATGAATTATTAACTATTTCATCTATTTTCAAGGGATATAACAGCATTGTAATAATATAATAGCTGTTATGTATTTCAAATATGAATAATGGAATATTCTGACAAATATTGTGTGGAATACTGTGCAACCTTGTTTTCTTCTGTGTCAGGTTGTGATAAGTTTTCATGAAATAAAATGAAGCATTTAGATGTTTATGTAGATACATAACTGCATCTACATATATTCTGCATCGAGTGCAACAAGGACTTCTACGTATTGGAATGAGGGATTACAAAATACTTGGGAGTTTGAGAGAACAGGTGAATTTCAGACTGCTCTGTTACTGTTAGGGTATAATTTAATGCTAAACTGAGTGGTTGGAGTTCAAGGTACTGGAAAGAAAATAAACTTACCCATTCAGGTAGCTTGTTCAGTCATTGTAACTTTATGATTAGAGAGAGAGGAGTATTTAAGTAATTCAATCATAACTCCAAGTTCCATTTGGGGGTAACAGTACAGTGACTGTCTTCTGTCTCAAATGCAGACTTTAAGACAGTCATGTAAAAAAAAAAACAGTCATTTTTGAAAGAATTACCTGTATTAGGAAGTTAGTATTGCTTAAAAGGTTTGAAATGGTTGATATGAGAACAGCTTGCAGTAAGGAAAAGGTTTTGATGTTGGAGAGGAGGTGTCAGATGGTGGACTTTGCTCCTACAGGCTCCTGCACTACCTGAGCATGTGGAAACTTCCCATTACTTAGCACATGTAAAAAGTCTTCAGGAAATAACTACTTGTGTGGAATGAATTATGCAGGAAGTGTGCTATGTTGGTTAAGCATGCTTACCTTTTCCTTATGCCATCTGCTCTCTCCTGCTGGATTTCCAGTTTCTAAAGGATGGTACTATTTCTTCGATGCTTTTTAAGAGTGTTGAGACGAACAGCAGCGGTATTACCCCCAAGTACAAAGTTCTTCCCATTATGAAGCAAATAAAACTAACTTATATGCTGATACTGCTTGTTCCATAGTTCGGAAGAAAGCCTCAAATTTAATTGAAAAATGTAGTGCTTTTGATACTCCTGTATGATGTACACAATATAAATTTTTGGGTTTACCCTGAGAATACATTTTTAGTTCTCAAGGTTTCTGTGCAGGAAGATTACTTGAGCAAATAACAAGCAAGTGATATTTGTATTCTTTGATTTTTTAGTTCCTCTAGGGTATCTGTGCTACTTCTAAAATTGCGCTTTCAAAATGGATCAGTAGTTAATGTAGAAAATAAGTGGTCTTTAGGCTGGAAAGCTTGTTGAATTGTTTTGTGCAACTGTGACACTGAGAGAAACTGTTCCATTGATAATCTCCTGTAATTTTTGCTTTTAGAATTGTTCGGGTACTGTAAGAAGGTCTTATTTTTGTTGTATGTTTTAGTTTTGTTTCTCTGGCTAGGTCTGATGTAGCCTTATAAACAAGTATGGATGAATTCCAGTGGGCTTGCAGAGCGGTGTCTACATTTGACTTGTGTGGTAACTGGGATTAGAAAATATTACCCATTTTCACACATTGCTACAAACTTCTGGCCTTGGTGTCAGCCCTGTTTATTATTTGTGCTGTTGCCTTCCATAGGGATTTTGCAAGTGTGATTGAGAAATAATTTAACCCTGAAGCTGGAATGTGAAGTGTTCTCTCAGAAGATCTAATTAACGCATTTGTGGTTGTCCGGCTTATTCTGCAATGCAGATAAGTCTGAAAGTACATCATATTTTATAATTGAGAAAGAACTTTTAAGGGCCCTCTTAGTAAGGGCCTTCTTAACAATGAAGGCAGCATTATTTATGTAAATTTTTAGGAGATCCTCTATTAACTCATTTAAAAAACACAGATAGTAGAAATTATGCTAGGCCTGAACATTCTGTGTTGGAATAGAGGTATTTAAAGGTCTTGGCTCTGCAATTTTGAGTTGAGCTCTTGTGGGCCCAAGGAACTGGTGAATGCTTCATCCCTGGCAGTGTTTAAGGCCAATTTGGACTGAGTCTTGGGTGACATGGTTTAGTGTGATGTGTCCCTGCCCATGACAGGGGGTTGGAACTAGATGATCTTAAGATCCTTTCCAATCCTACCTGTTCTATGATTCTATTACTCTGTTAGTGGTGTAATACCATATTTGCCTTTGTCTGTTGTCTGCAGCTGCAGAACTGCAACATAACTCTCAATTAACTCCGTACTCAGTGAAATCAGATTTTCCATTGTTTTTTTCATGTAAAGTGTGTTCTTTCTTAGCAGATAAAGGCCTTTAAATCTACTAGTGCTATAGATTAATGTTACTGGGCTTTATAGCCGTATCAATGGAAATGGATAGAGTGATTTCAGGACAAAATGTTTTTATGTAAATTTCAGTGGTTCTGCTTACAGTCCTGTGATAACTGCAGCAGCTTTGCATGTGGATCGCCCGGTCTTTGATTCAAGCAAGCCCTTGAGCACTCAGTAGGAAAGTTATAAACATTTTAGTTTCAGTAAATCTCTTACCTTATTTCTTGGTTATGTTAGTTGAGTATGGGTAAACAGGGTAAATAAACATTGATTTTTATTTGAAAAATCTGCACAAACAAGTATTCGTGTTAGTTCCTTAGGCATAATTCCCTAGTCCATTGACAGTGTCAGTTGAAATGTTTTCCATTCCAAATTTACTCTTTTCTTTTTCCTATTCCTACGCTTCAGCATGGTACTCCATCAAAGCACAGCTTCCCAGCAGCATAAACTGATGTGAAACTGTGCTGTCCTCAGAAGTAGGTAGCCTTGTCTCTCCTTCCTTCCAGCACCAGTCCATGTGCTCCAGGAACCTGGCTTGTGTTCCAGCAGTGAGTGAACAGCCATGGAGCGGGTGGGATCACCTGGAAGCCTGGTTGTAGAGGAGGCTTTGATGGCATCACACTCAACCAAATGATCATATCGATTCACTATGCATGGTGGATGCACCCTGGCATGAAAGTCCTGACATAAAGTTGGAGTGTCTGCAGACAGAAGGGGAAAGAGTGCAGTGGGTGTATAGATCCTTATCCACAGCCACTTTATATAAGTTGTGGTCTACATCTTCAGCTGTATGATGGTGCTTGTATTTCCAGAGTCATTCTGTGAACAGAGAAATTACGTGGGTTACCGTGGATCAGTGCACTGAAAACAATTAATGCTTGTGTGCAAGTAAGTTGAGAGTTTGGTGAGGCAGCCTGTGCCTGCATGGAGGTGAGAACAAAAGCTGCAAAGTAGCTGAGATAAGGGGCTGACTTGGCAAGTTGGCCTTGCTGCCTAACACACTGCAGAATGGCTTTATGCTGCTAGGTGTCTGCCTCTGATGAAAAGTGGTTTTCAATTTCCAGTGAAAAAGAAGGTACAACTTATCTGAAGGCATCTCTTATGATCAGATAAGTATAAGGGGTGTGAGAATAAGGAATCTGTTAGGGGACAAAAAAATGCCCTTTTATTCTGTGCTTTATCTGAATTGTATCCTTGCTGAAGAGAAACAATTCTTAGAAAGAAAGTGAGCATTATTGAGCATCCCTCAATGAAGAGCTGTTAAATAACTCGTAGGGCAATGCCGGTGTTATAGTGGATTGGCAGCAATTTATCTAAGAACTATTAATTGTTTTCATTAGCACTCTTGACAAGAGCAAACTGGGAGTATGTACCATAATCCCTGTGAACATTGAGGCAGTTCAGAGGTGCATGGTTTTCATGCTCGATTGCATCTGTCCACCAAAGAACATTTTCTTGTAGAACTAGGCAGAAACAGATCTCTTAAAGGAGACAAGTTAGACTAAAGCTGTTAAAAACTCCCTGCTGGATTCTGAAACCTAATGATAGGTTAGAAGTTGGCAAGAATGTATGCCTGTTGTTATTTTATTAATTGATACAAAGGTTAAACAGTGTGAATTGAGCCAGGAGTACTTTTAGCTAAAGTAATGGTCAAGTCTTTCTAGCCTGCTTAATTTGCAACCCTTGAGACACTGTATTAGTTATGTCAGTGGAGGTCAGTGAAGGAGACAGCAGGGTAATTATTGAGATCAAGTGAAGAAGTTGACTGAAAGAAATCTTTGTGTTGCCAGAGTTTAGAAACCGTAGGTGACAAATGTATTTTTGAATAGTGGAGGGAAGAAGTAGGAACCGAAAGCAGATTCTGTGCAGCCCATCTGGTTGTATAAGAACACTTGGGCGCTGCTCATTGATCTGTGGTAAGGAGGGAATCATGCTCCTTTTCTGTATTGTACCTGTTTGAGGCCTTTGCTAAAATATGACACAGCTGGTGGCTCTAGAGGAACTGTCACAAGGTCTATTTAAGAGACTTGATGCAGATAAGCCAGAAATTCATGCCAGAAGGATTGGACAGTTGACTGATGGGAAAGCCAAGACTTGTTGAAAGAAAATTGCTCTCTTTTGCATAATCTCTTCCAATGTAATTTAAGTGGGGACAGTGCCAGTTTAGAAAAGGAAGTGAAAGGAAAGCATTGTTTAAGGGCTGATGTCAAGATTAAGCTTAGATTCCAGGCAGTGCACATTTCTGTTATACTGTTTATCTGTGATAATAAAGCTTGTAAGATTTTGCCTATAGAGTTTCCAGTTCAGCAGTTTTATAATTGATTACAGCATTTGTCATCTCATTACTCCTAGTAATGATTACTTGTATGAGCTGCATTGCTCCAACAGATGTCTTCTGCGCTGCCTGACATCTTCCAACAGTCAGTGTCAGGTACCTGTTTGGTATTGGGCTGTGCGATCGAGTGGAAGCTTGTAATGTTTCTTCTGAGAACACACAGGCTTGTTGACTCTTTTATGTGCTTTTATTTACTTCACTGTGGATGAAGGAAAAAGATCTTGAGTCTAATTGCGCCGAATGCATTAAATAGTATGTAAGTATTAGAAGAGTCGATTTTTCTTCTGCTGGACTCAGGTTGAAAATGGAGATCTTAAGTTTGTGGTTTTTTCCTCCCCAGGTGTTCAGGGATCAGTGGAATGATACAGCTAGGTTGAAAACAAATATGTAGAAATAAACATTTCTAGTTAGTAAATATGGTAATTAATTACATCTCTTTAAATCTTTTTTCTGTTTATCAACTTTTCATCGTTGCTGGGAAACTTTTGGCCCCTGTATTTGTTTTCATTATAGAATGATTAGTATAATGGCTAGAAAATATAAAATGCTTGACCATAAGCTGAAGTAACACCTCAATTGACAAGAATTTTATTTCCTTTCTGTGTTTGGGATTCATATTTGATCTTAGGGAGAGAGTAATATTGTAAAATACATTTTTCTTTGGTAATAGTGTAAGATACTTTGTTCTTTGAAAAGACTACTGTAGTCTTAAATTGTAGTTTCTCATGTTAACAAGCTTTTCCTTCTGTTTCTGGTTGCTCATATGGATCAAATAGGTCATTCTGAGAAACTGCCTGTTATCTAAGGCTGTGGGCAGAGTGGATTGAAAGTACTGTGCGCTGCAGGTCAGGGAATTAATTTGCAGCAGAGAACCATAGGGATGAAAGCTGGCTCCACACCAGCTCAGCGCTGCACGTGTTGAGGATGCAGGGTGCTTTCAGTCAGCAGTATGGGAAGGCTGAGTGAAGGTGGCTGTAAGCAGATTGCATTGCCTCTGCTCTACTCGTGGCCTCAGCTGTGGAGTAGTACAATGAAGGTGTTGCCAGCTCTGTGCCAGGCTGAAATCCAGGCTGATTGCTGTACTGTGGTAGGAAGGCAGTTGCTGGGTACTGGTGGAGGGGAGAACCCATTTTAAGTTTGTTGCAGCAGATATACATGTTCAAAACAAATGTCTCTTATTCTGTTGTTACAAAACTGTGTGAAAGGGATGTTAGTGTACCAAGTTACTAGATTATTTTCAAATATCTTTGAATATAAGACAAAGATTTTTGTAGTCTTTGGAGAAGAGGCCTCCGTACATATACACTGCTGTAAGAACATGTTGTATATCCATGATATTCGCCTTGTCATGTTTTGATTCACTGTCAACAAGGTTCTTAAGTTATATCCCTTACTGATAAAGGGGCACTTGGCTGAAAAGCTGTGTACTGAGAACAGTCTTTCCGTACAAGTTGAGGTATACTTAGTTTCATTAAACAGTCATGTCTAATATTAGTTAATGGCTTTTTGGCACAGAGTAAAGTAGATATTTTTCTTCTTTTTTAGCGTGAAACATGTCAGTTTTTGAGATCAGAAAATGTTCTTTCCTGGAGAGGATGATGCCCTGTAATGATGCTGTATTTAATGTAGTTCCTCAAGTTGATCTTTCCATTCAGTAAATAAAAGAGGAGTCCTAATTTACAGGAGGGCTGTTTATAACTGTTTGAGTAGGAAGAAAAGAGGGAAATTAATTCTATGATTAGGTCTTTGTGCAAGAGACAGAGATGTTCAAAACAAATATAAGTTATGTTTAAAGGTAATTTATCAAAAGAGTGCCCACTGCCTCATGGAAAAATGTTGTTTTAGCCAATAAACAGTACATCTTTGTTAAAAAAGCATTTTTAATGGAAGCTGTGCTCAAATATTTATAACCTCTTCTGTTTGACAATTGGTGTGCCAGCATTCACCACTTAAGATGTAGCAGTTGCTCCACTTGGGAAGATGTAGTTATTCAGTGTATGCATAATAAATTTTGAATATATACAGGAGGTTAGATCAAAATTTCCATTAATAAACCTGTGATGTTTGGAGTGCTTAGTACCCTGGTGAGGGTACACTAGCAAGACAGTTCAGGAGGAGAAGCTTTGAAGTTCAACACAAACTGCATTATTGTTGCTGGAATTGGGCAATACATCATTTGAATTGCCAGAGATCCAAGTTGTCTTTAATTCATGATGAAATTTGGTGCTGCTCTGGAGTGGGTGAGGTTAAACTAGGAGCTACTGCCAAAAGTTCATACATAAAATTCTAACTTCTTTCAGGAAGTGAAAGGACTAAAACAAGGTAGAATCTAGAAGCGGACCCTCACTAAGCGAGCAGTCAGTACCAAGTTAGGTGGGAGTGTTGATCTGCTGGAGGGTAGGAACAGTCTGCAAAGGGATCTAGTGAAGCTGCACCTCAAATACTGTGTTCAGTTTTGGGCCTCCAACTGCTGGGAAGACACTGAGGTAATGGAGTGTGTCCAGTGAAGCTGGTCAAGGGTCAAGGGCACAAATGTTATGAGGAGCAGCTGAAGAAACTGGGATTGTTTAGCCTGGAGAAAAGGAAGCTCAGAAAAGACAATATTACTGTCTGCAACTACCTGAAAGGAGGCTGTAGCAAGGTGGATGTTGGTCTCTGCACTAGTAACAATACCTAGGGTAAGATGAAACAGCCTCAAGCTACACCAAGGGAGGCTTAGGTTGGATATTAGGAAAAAATTCTTCACTAAAAGTGTTGCCAAGCATGGAACAAGCTGCCCAGGGAGGCAGTTGAGTCGCCATAGAATCATAGAACATTAGGATTGGAAAGGACCTTAAGATCATCTAGTTCCAAACCCCCTGGATGCATTTTAAAAGACATGTAGATGTGGCACTTAAGGACGGTTTAGTGATGCACCTGGCAGTATTAGGTTAATGATTGGACTTGATGGCCTTAAAGTCTTTTCCAACCTAAACCATTCTATGAATCTGTGTTGGCAGTGGGAGATAGTCAAGTAGTTGTTAATGCAAAAAAAGGAATTGAAGGCACAGCCTTTGGGTTCTGCACAAGGTGGGCTGGAGCAAGAGCATTAGAACTTGTTGCTGTCTTATGAGGTGCTTGGTATCTTTGATAGGTTAAGCAGCATCTGTAGAGACCATACTGACTTCTGAACCCAGGGCTTTTGGATGTCCTTTGAAATCCTGTTACTTACATAAAAATAATGAAAGAATATGTCACCCTATTTTTTGTTTCTTCTATTAATGAAAATAACCTATAAAAAACCCCAAATGTCAGCTAATTGCTTTACTTACAAAAAAATTCCTTTCTCTTTGGCTTTGACTTGTGTTTATCTGTTGTTTCTGTCATAAATGTGATGTCGAAGGAGGTCTGAAACTTAACATCAAGCCTTAAAAAGATATTAAAAATGTGAAGGATATAATTAAATGAAGAGCCTAAAATACTGTTAAGCTCATGGTGATGTTACCACACTTGGGTTACCTTGGGGCAGATTTTACTGGTAATTCAAGAGAAGGATGTTAAAGAGGGTACTGAACAATGTGAGAAGCTACCTTTCTCTGAAGTAATCTTGCAAAAGACCCTGAGGAAGGTCATGTTGAATTTAATAGTGTGAAAAAGCAGCTTAGATTTTATCATGGACATGGACAAAAGGGTAGATATTGTCTGACTTTATTTATCATGAGGGACTGTACTGAGAGAACAGGGGGTAATGGGTTCAAACTTAAATGGGAAGTTTACATTGGATATGAGGAAAAAATTCTTTACTGCAAGGGTGATGAGGTACTGGAATGGGCTGCCCGGGGAAGTTGTGAATGCTCCATCACTGGCAGTGTTCAAGGCCAGGTTGGACATAGCCTTGGGTGGCATGGTTTAGTGGGAGGTGTCCCTGCCCATGGCAGGGGGTTGGAATTGGATGATCTTAAGGACCTTTCCAACCCTAACTATTCTATGATTGTATCTAAAAATATGTTTTAGGGTGTAAGTAAAATGAGGTTACTTGCTTTTCTTTTTGTACCTATTGCAATAGCTAATGCAGCAGTTGCTGTTAGCTTTATGCTCTGATTATTGAGTATATGGCCAATTACTGCTTGACTAAAAATAAACCAGCATTTTGTCCTCTACTGTGGCTAACTACATGTGTTGCCTTGCTACCTATCATTAGCTTTCCTATCGGAATGAAATGTAAGTGCTCTCCGTTATGTGAAACACTGAGCTCTGTTTTCCAGGAAATGAGGAACTTGGAGTAAATCCCAAAGCAGAATCACTGCAGTGGCTGACTGTTGTGCTGCTGGAAGGCCTAAACAGAGCAGCTGAGACAAAACTGTGCTCATTCCGTTATGCAAATAAACCAGAAGATAACAGATAAAACCACCAAAGTATGCATTAATGTCTGAAAAAAAGGCTTTTATGTGGAAAAATTGATCAAGTGAAAGATTTACTACTTCAATTCCAACTAATTGATTTCAGTTGCTCAAATTAGAACACAACCTCAGTGCTACCTTGTATCCAAACTCAATCTTTCTCAGCTTACAAAGCAGAATACTGTAATTAACTAAATTGAATGTTTCTTGAAGCTCCCTTAAAGAAAAGACTAATTTGCTTACAGTTCATTGGGTAGTCTGTGCAAACTGTCTGGCATCGTTCCAGTTTCAAAGCAGCTGAGATTTGAAATCAGTATGGGAGCGAGTATTCCAGACTCTTCCGATTTAGGTTGCCCTGCTCTAGCTGTCTTGAGGAAGAGGAATGGAAGAGGGAAGGAAAGTGATGGAGAATTGTGGTTTTCTTTTGTTGTTTTTCCTGTAGTAGGGTAGTATAAACCTTGTAGAAAATCAGAAGGTTTGGGAAATGGCACACCTTGAACAGCAAAAAATTCTCCTTATAGAAATCTGTCTCCATTTATCCACTACACAGCAAAGTTCTGTCGACTATTCTTTCCTTAATATTCCTGTACCACCACTAGAGTATGCAGGAAAAGATGCTCATCCTCTTATTTAGCTTTTTGACAGAATTACCAGCTGCCTGTGTGAAACCGTGTAGCTCCTTACAAATAACTGCTACTGGTCCAGAGATTGACCAATTGTGACTTATCTTCATTGGGAAGTATATATTAAACTTCTAATTCCCTATGGTTTAAATTAAGTACTGGACAATAGGTTTAATTATTGGATTAACTTAAATACTGCACAATTTAACAAGAACTTTGTTTTTTAAATTGACTCAGGAAGTTTGGTGGCCATGGAGATGTGTTGGTAGCTATTGGGTGCTCTGAAACAGAAACATCCAGAGAGTATAGGAATACTGAAGAAATGAGGAAGAATATTAGATGTGATTCAGGTGGTAAACAAATGATATACTTAATGAGTAGTATTATAGTTGCTTTGTAAAAAGACAAGTTGTCTTTATTATATCCTGTTGCCTTCAGTTGCAATATTTAAGTGCATTAAGGGACAAAATTTCATGATGCTTATAATTATGTCCCGAAACTATTTTGACAGAATCTTAGTACTTTTGTACAAGGTATAATGGTTAGAAAAACAGAATAAATATACAGAGCACTTGCTTGATCGTGAATCCTGTTGCTTGGTTTGCATCAAATACTCTTCAATATATGAGGAATTTTGAGTACATAGGTGATTGTGAAAGGGGAATTTGATCCATCTTGTAGCTGGCTGTAGAATAAGTTGGTGTTTGAAAATAATGCATTAAAATAAAAAAGAGGAAAGCTTTTCGATATGGGTCTCATCCTATTCTGTGGGGTTTAAAAAAAGTTAAGAGAGTGAAAATTGCTTTTTCCCTTATTAAAGTTTGGTGACAAGTAAAATAATTTGGGAGATGTCCTAAAATAAAATGGCATTGGATTATTTAGAATCTGATATAATCGATTCAAGTATAATTCTTCTCAGTGTTCCCTGCCTTAATATTTCTTTGTATTTCCTGTAACTTTTGTGACATTTCACTGGTAGGATGACTTGTTAGCACTGTATCTATCCGATGCTAAGAGATCTTTGCAAGCGTCTGTTAGTTCCCCGAAAACAGGAATCTGGCTTTTTCAACCTAATGTGCCAGCCTCTATTGCTCTGGTGGCGAAGTGGAAGTTACAGGCAAACCACCTGCGTTCAAAATAGATCAGTAATAACAGCTTTAAAATACATTGAGTGACTTGTGCACTTCTACGACTTAAATGCTTTAATCCTTACGTGCACGCTTTGCTCTGTAACTTTGGGTGAGAGGTGATTAAGGAGTTAATCATCTTACGGGACCTACTTCAAAATACTTTGGTTCCCCAGCTAGCCCTAGCTAAATAATGATGAGAGAAATATGCTCAATACCAGGAATCAAGCAATGGAAGGAAGGAAAATAGGAAACTTGCCTTTAGTCTGCTTTTTCTCACCCTGAAGCATTATACTAATTTGCACATGATTCCTTGACTATTGTCATTTTATGCTGGAGAGGAGAGGTGGTGGCTGGCTGGCTTGTTCTTCAGCCACTGGTCTAGGATGGCACTGCCAAAACAGGGGCACCTTTGCTCTGCCTTCTTCCAGGATTTGAATTTGAGATCACCTTGCAGTTACGCTAGAGAATATTGTGAGGTTGTTTTTCAGCTTTGGTTTCTATAATTGACATCTCTGTGGATTCCTAGGGATCCAAGTGCCCCACTAATCCTGGCAGTGTGTTATACCCAGCAGAGAGAGAGGTGTGTCTCTAAAATCGTCTCTCTTTCTATGGGTAAACCTAGCTTTGTTGTCCTGTCTCCTCTCATACCTGCTGGCCATGATCTGTTTGTGGAATGCCATGGAGGAACTACAGAGCGTTTGGTTTTCAGATTTGTTTCTAGAGAAGATGGTTAAATATTGTGTGCCGGAGTGCTTTAAGTGTATGAGATGTTGTTTGGGGTTTCTTGTTTGTTTTTAACAGCTTCATTGACATAAAATGTGCTACCTCATGACAGACTTGCAAAAAGAAACATTTCTGTAAACATGTTTTAATCGTTAACGCATAAAGTACTTTATACCAATGTGTAATAAATATTGTCAAAGGTTAATTTATTCTGGATAAAGACAACTGTGATTCCAGCATTAATATTAACGCTATTTTGTGGCAACAGGATTTACAGCAATTTGCCCTGCAATTACAGGAGATACGAAACTTTCTTGGTGCCGGAAGTGTGGCACTGTTCTGTCTCAGTGTGGAACATACTAAAGGGATAGGTTTCTTGAAAATTCCTGTCTTGTATTACCTTCTTTAAATGTAGGGGAAAATAAAACAGTAAAGTGTAGACTTAAAGGAACTCTGCCTGTGAAACAGTTTGGTACAGAAAGGCTGGGTTTATTTGTTTCAAAGTTATTTTAAATGAAACATGAGTTCTGTAAATAGTGGAGGAAGCATGAGACAGACTAAACATCTTTAATGAAAGCACTCAGCCTCTTTCACGCTCTGAACCCACCTTTATTATTTAAAACAAATTCCATGCAGTTCCCAGCAGGGGTATGTGAAAATTATCTTTTCAAATAAATGAATACAGATTATTTGCTGCAGATCAAGAGACTGGTTACTTGTCTTTGATCTTTACGCTGGTGTAGATGTAAATCAGAGAAGTTATTAATTCTCTGTAGCTTTTGTGGTGCCCCTTAACCCTTCTGGATGGCCAGGGGTGAGGTGGCAGGTAGTACCAGCCCCTGCTCCCTGGGGAATCAAGTGTAGGAGCTACCTGCTTTAGGCTCCCAGGATGAGTCTAAATTCATTCTATTCAACCCCAATGCTCCTCATATAACTCAGTTTCTGAAGTCTCCAGGGTACTCTCTCAGGCGGTCTTTTGGGAAGAATAAAATGCGTATCATTGAAGTTGGTGAGAGGAAATGAGAGAAGTCCAGTTTACTTGTACTTCTACTTTATTTACTGATAATTTACAGATAGCTGGGGGTAATGAGCTCTTTAAGTTAGACCTTCTCATCAGAACTCTCACCAAAGCAATCAGAGTGTAGTGAATCTGAGAAACAGTCTCTAGGAAAAGTCAAGTTGACCACTCTTCTTACTATGAATATTCTGTCTTCTCTGTGTATATGATGACCATAAGAGTTAAATACAGCATTTTCTACCTTTCTCACTAAAATTCTATTAAAAGGAAAAAAACACAACCATAATTGTAGGATTTCTGTGAGAACAATATATATACTATCCTATATTTCACTTCAGGATAATGTTTTGAACATCATAAATCAAATCATGGATGAGTGCATTCCACATGAACGGGCCAACCGAGACTTTTGTGTTAAGTTTCCAGAGGAAATACGCCATGACAACCTTGCAGGACAGCTTTGGTTTGGAGCAGAAGTAAGTCTCTCATATTTGCGTTACTTGGTGTTAATGGGCCATTTTCTGTGGCATCAGGCTGCTGAGAAAGGGCTGGGATTGCAGGTGCCATGTACAGAGCTGAGAAATGCTTCCTGTCCAGGGGAAAGGGGAGGGGACACAGAGCTGCAGATGGAGTTCAAAAAATAAGAGGAGAAATACGAGAACTTAGGGACTAGAAAAACCTTTATATGTATTTTCAGTTAATAAAATATTTCCATTAAATACAATAATTTATATCAATACTTGTTGTCTTCCAACGTATCATAAAGGAATAAAGCCAGCAGTAGAGATTATTAAATAGATTGGGTTTAATAGCATGATTTTTAAAAAGCTTTATTCATGTGTTACAATAAAAATGTACCTTTAATGGATGTCTTTGTGAGCTGGTCAGAGGGAGTCCATATATTACTCTTGGGGCAAGGAGTTTCTTAAATAGCTGCTTTCCAGAAACTGCAAGGGACTCTGACCTGTTCTTTATGGTATTTCCTATAAAATGTATTCACGCCTTCTGTGTGAGGCAGGATACTCATTTAGCTGAATTCCAGTTCTGATGGCAAGTGTGACCAGTTTTTCTGAAAAAAAGGCATCACCATGGCAGGACTTCTGTTCTTTGGGAATAGATTTTTTTAGAATCTGTATTATATTTAAAACAGAATAGTGGAACAGTCTAGCCCAAGTCCATTGATCGTACTTCAGCTGAGTTCACATCCTTCTTAAGCAAGCAATCCTTGCGTACATGGAGTATGTCTCCTACCAAGACATATTGTCTAACTAGTGGAAGAAGAGCATTTTTAGGTTCTGTTGTCAGCTCTGTGGTTCTTGTACTTGAATCTCTCTCTGTTCTCATGTCTCCCTGACTGAGCTGCTCCCTAACCTTTGTGTGAAGGCCAAAAGTCATAAGCCTGTCAGTCTTAAATCTTTCCCTTGTTTGATAATTTGCAGAAAATTGGGGTGAAGTGCTGCCCTTGTTCAGAGTATTACATACCACATTTTGTGCCTTTTTTAAAGCATAAAAGTAACTTTGTAAAAATTCATGTTTTTCTCTCCATGTATCTTGTAGTGTTTGGCTGCTGGTTCAATTATTATGAATCGTGAAATTGAGAGTATGGCTATGAAGCCGTTGGCCAAGGATCTGACCCGAAGCCTAGAGGAAGTTAGAAATATCATTCGTGACCAGGCCTTAAGGGATTTGAATTTCTACACAGAAAAAATGAAAGATTCACTCAAGCATTTCGATGTCCTTTTTGCTGAATTTGAATTAAGGTAAAAGATGTAAAGCAAATGTGTTGTGAACTTTGGCTTGGCTACTATCACTGCTTTGGGGCTTGTTTGGTTTTTTTAGAAGTTGGCTGTTTTGTCCTCTTTTCTTTTATGGAAAAAGTACATATTTTTTTGGTCATTGTATTTAAATTTTTCAGGAACTTGTTGTATTGTTAGATTTTTCCTTCCTGTGTAGCAGTAATGAAAACTAAATAGTTTTTTAGCAATCAACATTTGCTCACTTCAACTGAACTATAATCTTCCATTTGCATACTGGCATATGGCATTTGAGGAAGGTTTTCCAAGGCACAAAAGATTCCCATAATCTTCTCTTTGAAGAGAGGGTGACAAAAGACATTGAAAAAAAAGTTTGATAACGCAGTCTAGAGATCATGAGGTTTTGCTCTTGTGCTCAGAGGCATAAGCAAGATGCAGGCAGTGAATTTAAGGATGCAAATTGAAATCTGATGAAAGTGCTTTTACACAAACCATAATTAACCACAGGAAATCAGTGGTTTTAGAAATTGTAACTGGAGGTTTACAGCAGTTAACTATTTATTGCATCAGAGGTCACATTGACCAGGTCCTGCATTGTGTTTCAGAATTCAAGCCATCTTCCTGCATGTCTGTTAGATGTTTGTGGTGCGAACGTAGTTAAAGACAGGATGCAGAACAAGATTCTCTATGGATCTAATATAATACATCCCTTCCTACCCTCAGCAGAACAGGTTTCTTAGAATTGAGTAGTGCTTTAGTGTTTTCATAGACTTGACTTGTCTCCTATTACTGTTTGCCCTTCCTTGTTTTTCATATTCTCCTGCATTATTTTAGTCATGGAAACATTCTTTTTCTAATTCATAAAACTATCCTTATATTGTTACATTGAAAAGCACTTTAATTGAAAAACATTGTCTAAAAATGTGGGGTTTAAATGTGGCTTTGAGCGCGGACCGATGGCAGCCAGTAAGTAACTGGTTCTTCACTGTGCCCGTGCAGTTTCTGGCCTGCCCATAATAACTCTCGACATTCAGCATTTTTCTTTGCCATTGTTTTGTGAACAACTTTCTCCTTTCCTGGGCTACCTGTAGTTTATGAATGACTGATTAAGTAATACAGGAACATAAAAACGTGTTTTCCAATGTTTTCTACCTTGTGAATTAGTGCTTTTGTATGTAATTCTTCATAGAAAGGAGGCCAACTTTTAAATCTGAATTGCCTTTGCTGCATAGCTGCATTTCAGTAGTATAATTTCAGGTTAAACTTTTTCCAGATAATGTGTGCATTTTTAGTGTTTTTTTTTCCTTAAGGAAATGCAGAGTAAACAATCTTCAAGATGTTGTAATAAAGATCCTTCTAGGACCTCCTTCCCTGTGCCACACACTGTGGAGTTCTGAATGCTAAATGTGTTTTGTAATTATATTTCTAAATTACTACTAGGTTCCACTGCCTCAATTTGCAATAGGTGAATCAGCTGCAGTTCTTAAATGTTCTTACACTGCAATTTTCATAGTGAGCGCTGTCAAAATAAATATAAAATGGGACAGGAGAAGTTAGGTTTCCAAGATGATTTGTCCTAGGTTTGCTTTTTATTTATAATATGATTTGTTATGGCATGTAAAACACTAGTAGTTATTTTATAATCTTCACAGTTACGTGTCAGCCATGGTACCTGTGAAGTCTCCAAAAGAATATTACGTACAGCAGGAGGTGATTGTTCTTTTCTGTGAAACTGTGGAGAGGTAAGCATTTCACTGAAGTACTGCTTTCTCTTCCGTGTTTACCTTCAGCCTGAGCTGTTGTAGAAATACTTTAACTGTAGTCTTCAAGCATCATAAAACACCAGGTATTTTGCTTTTCTGGTAAGTGTCCAAGTACAGTGTTAAGAAGCAGTAAGCATGCATGCAAGGTACAAGCCTATGCTTTTGAGGGCTTTAGACAAAAAAAAAGCCAAACCCAAAAACTATTAATCCACTAAGAACATTATTGTTGTTGTGTCTAGTTATAGGTGTGAATTTGAAGCATTTAAGTAAGCTAAATCTGTTTAAGGCATCAAGACTTAATGATATTTCATGCAAGAATACATGGCAAGGTTATTCAAATCATCTGCAAACTTCTAGTGATCATCATAAAGAGCTTCTAAAGCCTCTTAAAAGTCTTGAGAGGACTGGAGCTTTACTCTTTATATATGAAGTAATAATGTTAAAAAAGCCAACCCACAATTTGTAAGTGCTTTGGGACTTCAGGGTGATAAGAAAAATGTGAATTTGTTTTGAATGGGCAGTGTTGAATTTTTATTGCCACACACACACTCCAAACACACTTGGAGTAAGTGTTGTGTTTAATGTCTTGTGAAGTAGAACCCTGGCCCTGGTGTGGTCAGTACTTTCATTTGGGAATGAAGGAATACAGAGAGCACTGCCACAATATGTAGATGATGCAAAGATCAAAGGTGTTTCAGGCATTTTAAAAGACAGGATTACAGCTCGGTGGTTGCAGCAAGCAGGAGGAATTGTCTTCCATCAGAGAGCTGCTATATATACACATATTTGCCTAGTAAGAGAAAAGAAGAAAAATAATAGAACCATAAACCAATTTGGGTTGGAAGGGACCTTACAAATAGTCTATTTCCAACTCTGCTGCCATGATCAGGGACACTTTCCACTAGACCTGTTTGTTCAAAGCCCATTTGCAGCTTTGGATAATCTGACAGTGGTCTGTAGGAAGGTACAGGGAGTGAGAGCTGGCCGCACTGAGTTCGTCTGCCTTTAGTACAAAGCACTGCTTGCTTTGTAGTTGTTTCGCCATCCACCACCAGCAGCATTGGCAACACAAGTAGTGAGAAGGAATCAGCAAAAGTTATTTGCACTTTCTTGGACCAGTCAGTGAGACTGGAGTGCTGTTTTGGGTGTTCTTTATTCACTGATACAGACAAATCAGAGAAGAAATATCAGGATGTTATGAAACGTATGAGAATATTGAGAAGTTGTGAAGAAACCTGGAAAACCTGGAAAGCCAAAGGAAAAGCCTAAACAGGTTGGGTTTCATCTAAAAGGGATCTAAGGTGTTTGAAAGTCATTGAAGGACAAAGGCTTAAATGCTCTCAGTTTTGTTTGGCTTCTAACAGGTTTTTAAAGTATTTTTTCCTATTCAAATGTATTCTTCAGAAGTTTAATCTCTTACTAAATAATTTTATTCTTCTGCTTAGAGCCTTAAGGCTTGGATACCTCACTCAAGATATGATAGATGACTATGAACCAGCTTTAATGTTTACAATTCCAAGACTAGCCATTGTATGGTAAGTAATTTTCTGGCTATTTTCCACTCTGCCTCATTTAAAGATTTAGTGAAGATTTCAAAAACTTTGTTCAGAATTTTGGCTTTTTTTTTTTTTTTTTTATTTCATGTGAGTTTGCACTTTCTTTAAAAAAAAAATCAAGAAATGATGAAGTTTTGTTTTAAATCTTCACCAGTTTCATGTAGAATATCAAGAGATGAAAAGAAAAAGGAGGTAGAATTTCAAATATAGAAGGCAGGAACGTGGATCAGTCTTCCTCTAGGAAGAAATTTAAGAACATCAGTCTGTGGAATGTCACATGGTCAGAAGTATTTTTTGAAAGCACATTTTTTGTCACTCAAAAATAGTATGAGCTAAGAATAGGTGTCTTGAAAACCAGTAGTTTTCAGCAGGGATTGTGTGTTTTTCTTAATGACATTCAAAAGGAATTTTCAGGACCAACTGCACTTTGACCAGAGTTAGGCTTAAAGCATGTGTAATTTATGTGTAGATTTGTGTGTTGGCCACTCAATGCAATGAAATTAAAACACTGGTTTTGCTTCATGTGGGTCTTGCAATATCAAACAAATCAGACGCAGTTTTCCTAATGAGTCTTCATGACTTAATAAGATATCAGTTACTCTGGAATAACTGGAGTAAAGCCAGAGTGTTTTTAATATTTTACCATGGTGAATGTTTTAAAGTTAGCTAATGCATGCAGTATAATTGAGGGGAAAAAAGAAACCTCAAATCCCAAGTGCAATACACTTCTTCTCAGGAAATCCCTGTGGCCCACTGTTCCTGTTAAATAGCACATTGTCTGTAACTGTCATTCTAAAAATAATAACAGCAATAATCTGATTATCAAAAGACAGCAGGAATGTGGGAACTCAGTTTGAAGCTGCTACAAGAGACAATGACAAATACATCATGACTAGCTGGAAGTCCGAGTACTGTTTGGAAAATAACACCATGTCAATTCCAAATTACAAAGAAGGGCTGGCAGAGAGAAGAGGAAGAGAAACTTTAACTGTTCCTAAGTATCCAGTGTTTTTTAAATAAATTGCCACCGTATGAAGTTCCATAGAAAAACTACACCATCCAGAAACAGTGTTGTCTGGAAGAAATGCCAGCCTTTTGCTAGGACTGTGAAAGTAGAAGCTTCTAAGTGCAAGACAGATGTAATGCAAAGTTGTCTCCATTACTCTGGATAATTTGGATGCAGAGTAGCTAGGAAGCTATGCAAAGTGACGTGTGATTAGAAAAAGAGCATGTGTCTGAAGTACCTTGAGTAGCTGAGCACTGACTGTAAAGGCAGCAAGGAGAAATTGGCAGGGGGGAGAAAATGAATCTGGAGTGTGAGAATGTGTGATCCATTTGCCTTTGAGAAAAATACATTGGTTTTACAGTGAGCAGGGGATTAAACAGTTTTAAGCAATGGTCCCTGGTGTGGGTGGAATATGCTGTCAGACACATTACAACATGGTGCAGCAGATATGGTGAAGAACATGAATTTTGTTTAGTCCCTGACACAACCAGGTTTGGGCAGTAGTGGTTTGGTCAGGAGGAACTATTGAGATGTCCACAATGAAGGACAGAGAGACTTTCAGGATCCTGAGCTAACCTTTTTCCAGGGGAGTATCTACCAGTGTTGAATTGTTTTAGAAGCATGCTATTACCAAAATGTGTTCTATGTGACTTAACCAATGTTTTCGCTTTTGCCACCTGTTAATATCAGGTTGTATTTATTTTAAAGGTAGAAAAGTAGGAGTAAGAGAGTCAACTATCTTACCTAGAGCTCATTTAGACTGGAAAGAAAAAGCCACTTGCAATTGCTCAAGTCAGCAGCCTTTCCAAACTTAACTGATAATAAGCATTTTCTTAGGTTTTTATTTTTTTTATGGGTCATTATGCTGCAGCAATGAAATAAAAGATAACAGTATGTAACTTGAGTGTAGCTCTAATGCTTGCTGCTTTTCGGACTCCTTAGTCACTAGTTGCTCTGTGTAAAGAAATTGTCATTTTTGTGTGTTCATGCATGTGTTTGTATTGCAGTGGCCTTGTTGTCTACTCCGAGGGACCATTAAATTTGGACCATAAACCAGAAGATATGTCTGAACTCTTCAGACCTTTTCACACTTTGCTAAGAAAAATAAGGCAAGTAGTAAAAGATGGTTGCAACTGCTTCTCTTTTGAAGTGAAAGTCAGATGCCTAAAACAGAACTCTTAAATGCATAGCAAAGTGTTTGCTTTCTGTGTTAAGCATAAACTGCATTTTCCTCCCATCTGTCTGATATACCCATGAAATAACCAAATGCATTTTCTCATTTCATAGGAATTTTCTTAACTTTTCATCTTTTTGGTAGTTTTTGTTTGTTTGTTTGTTTTTTTCTGAATATTATTTTATTACCTTTCAGATTATCCTTATGGTTGGATGGTGCCTGAAATACTAAAGTAGTTTTGGGAGATCTTGTTTCTAATTAGGATCATTGTTTCTGCTTAAGTAGGCTTATTACTTTTTCTCATTATGTTTATGATGCAATACTCAGATAATTTTAAATCTAATAGAGATCACTACCAGTTTTTCATATCGTGGATCTGGTTTTACTGGATATATATGCACACACCTCACTTCCTACTGCTTCAGACTTGGTAACTATTGGAGATGTGGGCTTTCGCTCAGCTATAAAGGGTATTAAAATATTTCTTTCTTAGTTGATGTCCTTAGAAGCCTGATCTGTTACTTTGGAGAAATCAAGCTGTATCTTTGCAGGATCTTTATATTCTTTTTCTTAGAATACACATTTATATGCCAACTGCAAATTTTGTTCCTAGATATCTCTAGAGATAATTTGGGAGAGGTTTTTTTTCCTGTGCTGAATTTTCACCTGTTTATCACTTTCCCAGTATGCCATGATGACAGTTTGATATTAGAGTAGTTTTCATGTAGATAACTTTATCCAGTTTAATCTCCTCTCACCCATTAGAGGTGAGGCAGCTTATACAGAGATAACACAAGTCCTGTCAGGGATGGTTCAGAGAGGAGCCTATTTCTGAAGTTAGCTTTTGTAAATAACCACACCAAGTCCTTTGTGTCCCTTGAAGACTTTGTAATGTTTCTCTCTAGAAGTGATACAGTTTCATTTTTATGAGTATTCATGATATACATATCGAAATCTCAGAATTAAAATTTACAAATCAACATGTTTGGGTTTATGGGGTCTTTTGAGTCGTACGGTTTTATAAAACACTGAGTAAAGGACAACATAATTTGAGGAGCTGGGGTGTGGGGGAGGAATTTTAATGGTAGTGATGCTTAAAAAGTCCATGAAGTTTACATTAAAATGGCATACTCCCAATATAATACTATGGCAGAAATTTTCACTGGCTGGCTAAAGCCAAAATACTATATAAAAGCTAATATATAATATAATCTGCACTTTCTGCTTTCTCCTTATTTTTCACAGCATGGAAAATGAAAATCAATGAAGTCAGTTTATTTCTTAGTCCACTTAATTTTCAGTTCCTCTGAACTTAATGCTTGGGTTGAAAACATCATTAGTAAAATGCTTGTTTGGTCAATAAGTACAGATTTCAGTGTGAACTGACAAAAATGAAAATACTCTTTCAGATTAATTTCAGGAGACAGTTCTGATATACTTTAAGACATGTTTGTTCTGTAAGGAGCATTAAGAAATGTGATGTCACTTGTCGGGGAGACAAAGTTTGCAAAGTGTCATTGAGATCGTTTATCAGATTAAAAATTTAGCTAAGATGTAATGTGGCATTTTCTCTGGAAGTCTCTGAATTGAAGGAGTGTCAAGGAGCTCAAATACTTGAGAGAACTGGACTCAAAGATCCTTCAGTAATACTTCTAAATGAAAAAGGCACTGAGTGCAAATAACATACAAATAGCTGTACACTTTGTGCAAGGTAATTACATTACTTTTAAGACAAGCTGTCTTGGTTGAGTTTTCTTGATGTCACAGATTTTTTTTTAGGTCATCAGGCTGCAATTGCTCCTTAGCGCGCATGTTCACAGAAACCTAAGGGAGGATGGATTGGGATATTTGATATTGATATTTTTCCTCTGCAGCAAAAAGGGAGCATCTTTCCAGGAGTGTTTCTCCAGTCCCCATCACCAATAGTTAAGGCATGAAAATAGATTTGAGTAGTCTTATGTTAAAATAACTGCATCTTCTATTGCAGTTCTGTGCCTGATGTAAGAATATAGAACATCATTTTACTGCAGAATATGATCACATCCTAGTGAATTTCTCATTAAAGTTCTATAACTGTTTAGCCAACTAAATCTTTTAACTCATGGAGAAAGGCCAAGGCTGATTATTTTGTGGAATTACAGGTAATTTTTAAACTGTATTATCCTAAATAAGTACTATATTATTGGAGTCAATGTAAAAATATCAGAGCAGAGGAAAACATCCATTGACCAAGAAAATTCTTGGTATCCTACTTGTGGCTGGTAACTTTGAAAGCAGTAGAGATTGTGGGGACTCTCTGAAGAAAAGTAGTAAAGAGTCTTTTTAGGATTTGGCAAGGTTGAGCAATAAGTACTGATTTTGAATGTTTTAGTTATTACCTAAGCCAGGTGCTTGTGTTGACTTTTATTCTAGATAGAAAACATCAGCATTGGTATTTTATCCGTTGAACCACTGCATAGTTGCATAGTAGTGTTATCTCTGTTTCTTTTAACCATGGCTCCCTAAACCATTTCTGCTAAATTACTGTAATTTGCCTAGTAAATATGCAAAGCATATCATTGGTATATGCACAGATATTGAATTTAGATACCTATGGCATGGAATGTTCTTGTGATTAAAATATTACCTGTACTATATTACCTGTACTATATATACATTTGAGGCTCCTCCACAGAGGTCTTTAGAGGTGAGCAAATTGGGGATTCTGCAGTACTCCTCAATTCTGCCTTGTTTTCAGAGCCCTCTGCTTGCCTGGTTTTGTTTCTGGACCATCACGGTTCATGGCAGAGTCTCTATGGATTTTGGTGGTGCAGAATGAAGCAGAGTGCAGATCAAGTACTGCAGAATCAGAGGATTATACCATTTTAAAGACGCTGAAACCTTTCTGTATCATTGACTAGAAATCAAATGTAGTATACCTCTGCCAATGTATTAAAGAATTTGGGGGGATTTAATGAAACTCGTATTCTTTTGAAGTGTGCACGATAACTGGGGTAAGACTGGTTAGTTTTTTCAAGATGGCTGGATTTAAAACTTTGAGTTGATTTAAAACTTCTGCAGTAAATGAATACCAGTGATACTTATTGTGTATCATTGTGGGTTTCTGATTGCTGATCTGTCAGAGCAGCTCTGTGGACTTTGTGCTAAACTTAGCTCGGCACTGCAGAAGCAGGAAGATACGAGTTGCATTTCTATACCTGCATAATGTTCTTGTGGTGGCAGCTCCATAAGATCAGCTTTTTATGCTTTGTTCGGAACAAGAACTGAAGCACAGGCTGGTCATAACAGCAGTGCTGTTCTCTGAAAGCAGACAAGTTAAAATTCTGGTCAGAACAGGAGCAAAGTTAATGGAGAAGGCTTGGAAAATGTGCAGGGTTGGAGCACTTGGGGTTTGTGGCCCTGTCTTCTATTTAGATGAATTTGTCTTTAAATGGACATCTGGCCTCAGATCTTTAAAGAAGTAATTTCTGCACCCCAGATATTGACAGTAGAGTAAAATATGTTTATTGGCTTTGCAGTAGGCAGAGTAAATTTCTACTAGTGCTCATGGCAAGCAGGGTATGTGTTAAGAACTTGCCTTGTTTTTCTGCCAATGGCTGTAGCCACTGAAAGAAAGATGTTCCTTATATTTTCAAGGCTTGATTGCTTCCCTATGACACTGTGCCAAGAAGAATAAAAGCAGGTGGAACTTCATTGTGTGCTGGTTTTAAATTCAGTGTTTTATAAAGCCTCTGTGAGAACAAAGCGCACCACTGCTGTCAGGGTGGGCTGCAGGCGCTGTCTTAACCTGTGGCTTCTGAATAATGAAAGGAGAGGGAGAAATGCTTTCTTCAATACAAGTGCAATGCTCTCTTGGATCCAATGATGAGTTACAGATGTTTCAGCAGGAAGGAAATGAGCTGTGGAAGTAGCGACAGCTTAGTTAAATCTTATGGTTTAATAATGATGCCTAATGCTTAGTTTTAAACTTTCAGTAGTGAGATTTAACATTTCCCTCTGTATAGTCATTGACTTTAATTTTAATCTCAATATATACATAGGCATTTTAAAACATGCCATATTCCTAATGTTGGCAGTGAATCCTGCAGAATCTAAAATACCATATATGAAAAAGATGATTGTTGATCAAACATGTGTCACCTTGCAAGGAAACCTGTGCTTAAAACAGTTCAGTGAGGTTCTTTATTCAGAGAAGTGAAGATAATTGTCCAAACCTCTTTCAGCACAATCTGTATTTGTTAACAGCAAAATTTCTGGTGTTTGAATTGGGAAAATTAGCATATTTCCTTTTAATTTAAAGCAGGGTTTTTTCTCTGCTGAAATAATGGGGCTGGTGGACTACCACATGTGGTCCACTGGTTATGTATAGCAACTCTGGCAAGGTGGCATGGGTCCTCCTTGCCTAAAAAGACAGGCAAACTGTTAGTTGATTTCATTGATTTATTTAATAAAGCTTTATTAACTTATCCGCAAGACTACACACAGTTTTCCTTAAGTTTTGAGGTGCTGTTATTGGCAGAAACAAAATTCATTGCTCAGGTCAATTAAGCTAGGCAGCCTAAGTAAATATGTATTTCCAGCCCTTCTTTACAGTGAATGTGTGAAACCGGTATTGGATAGGTCTGAGCAAGTCAGGCTCTCTGGCCTGACCCAGGAATATCTAATGCTTTTTATCTCTTTACATAGGGACAAGCTTAAACTCTTGACTGTTGAATTAGTGTGCTTTGTTGTTTGTTGGGGGTTGTTTTAATTAAAACCCCAAATGTTTCCAAAATCCCCCATTACTTTGTTTTTCTTCAGCAGTAATGAAACTATCCCTGTATTATCAACAGTTTTGAGCACAGATCCAAAACATAGTCTCATACTAGCTATTGTGAAGAAAATTAACCCTATCCTAGCCAAAACCAGCACACTGTGGTGTTTGAGGCAGGAGAGAGCTAATTTCCAATCCCTGTTTCATTGAACAGGCTTGAGAACCTCAGTGTTGCACAAGTGATATTGCTGTTTTTAATGAATTCTTTTTATCTGGCAATATAATGGTGTGAAACTTCTGTGGTACTCTTTTTGTACAATGATTTCCAGAATCTAGAATGAAGGATGACAAATCAATTTGCTAATCAAAGTTGAATTTCTGAATTAAAATACTAAAATGAAAAAATACATTTGTAGATAACACTTCCACTGTAAGTAGATGGGGATGGGGAAAGGCACTGTTTGGGTGTATTTTGATTTATTTTGGGCTTCATTACAAGGGCGTATATTGTTTGGTACCCTGTATTTGCATAAGTAATGTCAAATTCAGGCATCAGCAATCACACATGTTCTGAATATGAATACCAAATGCACTGTGAGTTACACAGCAGAAAGTCCTCTGTGCCCTCAAGTCCTGGATTTCTGTACTATCAGGGAAAGCTTTTTAAAATCTGTAACAACAGTTCTTCCTATGATTGTAAATGCAAAGTGGTGTGTGTATGTTTGTATTTTCAGGGATCTACTTCAGACATTAACTGAAGATGAACTGCATACACTGGAACGTAACCTCTGCATCTCTCAAGATGTGGATTTTTCTGTCAGAGCAGATCCTGAAGTACCGTCTGTCATTCCACCAGTCATAGCTGCAACTTTGCCTGCTAAGGAGCTTTCAGCAAAAGCTGAAAACACAGAGACTGAGCTGGCTTGTTCTATGCAGTATGATGAACAGGAGCTGGAACAGCTGAATAGGATGGTACACAGAGTTGGAGATGAAATGTCTTCTCTGCTTTCCCCTCCAAGCATCTGTCAGTCTCCAGCTCACAGACCTAGCCTAAGAAATAGTTCTAGCACAGAAGCTTCACCAACAAGACACCATCTTGACAATTTGACTGATGAAGAGGATAGAGTCTTTTTTATGGATGACCTAGATGGAGCAGGAGAAGCTCTTGCTGGGTTGGATTCAGTGAGTGATACTTTTGCCTGGGTGAATAACCCTTGCCATGATTCAAAGCAGAACCTGCAATATAGAGATGCTTTGCTTTATGAGAACGGCCATCAGACAGAGGAGACTTTGCTTTTAAAAGATGCAGAAAGTGACTTAAGCAATAATAACAATATTGAAGATAGAAAGCAGATGTCTGGCATTTCAATTCAGAATTCATGCAGCTGTCTAGAAGGTCCAGACTCACAGTTATACCTCAATGGCTGGGATGCATATGCTGATGATGCGGAAACAGCAGAAGTGATAGCTCATAGGACAGGTGGAATGAAAATATCTGCTACTGTAATATTCAATCCTAAATCTCCTTCTAGCTCAGAATCCCCAGTAACAACTCCAGAGGCAGCTATTAGTTGTGTTCCTGGGTCTGCTAATCCGTTAGCAAATGAGGAGGATGAATCTCATAAACTCGGTATAGCTGCCACAAACTGTCTAATTAATTCCTGTGTGTGTTGTGGCAGCTGTGAAGACAGCAGGGAGGACAGTGTTGAAGGTTTAAAGGCTAAGCATTCTGCGGGAGGTGTTGTAAATGCTTCATACGCACTAGTAAAGTCTAAGGAAATAGACCATGTAGATAATTTGGACAACTCAGTCCCTGCACAGGAAACATTAAGTCCTGAAACTTCTGCTTTGTTAGCAGACAGAGACTTTGGCAGAGAAGAACAAAAACTGCCAACCTCCTCTAAGTGCCTGGCACATTCCTCAGGTTCACAGGTAGGAGCAGGAAGTGACTCACAAGGAGAAGCAGAAAGCATCTCAAATCAGCAGAAGAAGTGGGAGAAGAGAAAACAATTGTGTGGGAAAAAAATGGGCAACAGTGAAGATACTAGTAGTGAAGGAATGGCAAAAGAAGATGTAAAGTCAAGATCTAGTTCAAGGTAAGAGCAACTTGATGTTTTGGTAGCAATTTGCATGTAAATAGATTCCTATAGTGATTGTTGTATATTTAATATTGATCTTAAAGAAAATGTATTGCAGAATTGAAGATTTTTTTTTTATTCAAGCATCTTTTTATTGGACTTCATCATATTTTTGGGAAAACATTTGGCAAATACCTGAATTCTAATCAAGTGATGCTCCTGTAGCGTTGAAATCAATGTTACATTGCCAGTTTAATGTAACAAAGAGCTACTAAACATTACCTGGGTCATTACCTCTGTTGTACTCTGCTGTTTTGCAGAAGTGTGTCTGCAACGCACTAAATAGTTAACTTCTCTATCAGTGCACAGAATTAAATTGGAATCTGAAAACACCTTACCTTATCTTCATTTGAGAGCATGGGGTTGATCTGATCATGTTGCCTGCGGGCATGAGTGTATTTATAAATGTCTGTGTGCTGAAGGAGTCTAATAGAGTGCAGAAGCAGCTTTTAAACCGATTGGACCATTTCAGCCAAAGCTGATAGAACAATAGAGGTCATAGATTAAGGTTCTATATATTTAATGACAATAAGAAACTGGATAACAGGGAGAGGCTAATAATAGTTGTGTTAAAGAAAATGCCATGCTTCAGCTCAACTTTGATTAGACGTTAGGGATCCTAAACACATCAGTAGGAAATCAGGCTTCATTTTTGTTTACTGCTTAGAGAGGAACTTGTTTTGTAGTGAGTAATGTCCTCAGTTTCCCTGAAGTATTAATATCATAAAGCAGAGGGAAGAAATGAAATTGAAGTTTTTGTTGTTTGCTGTATTCCTATGTCAGTTTTCTTCCTTCATGCCTTACTGTGTTAGTATTGTGGGGCTCGTGTGAGGTGCAGGATCTGCCTGCTACATGTGTATAGAGTTCAGGATAATGCAGTGGGGGTAGCTTTAAGTATAAGGCATTGCCACAATATAAATGCTACAGAAATAAGTATTTGTTTAATAACACGCCAGTTGAATTATGAAACAATTTGCTAGTAGAGGAAATAGAATAAAGAGTTCTCTGCATGGTAGTCAATTCCTCTTTCAGGTAAAACACAACTTAGAATGCACAAAACTCAACTTTAGAGAAGGCAAGTTTATCTTATTATTCTAAGTATTTGCTAACTTAAGCTCACAAGTATGATCATATTCAGGGCCTTACAACAGGGTTTCTGAATGGACTTCATTTAAAGTTACAATCACAAATCCCTTTGACATTTCATGCTTCTGTAACACTTCAAGTAGGATATTGCTTAAAAGTAGTTATTTTGTTTAATCAATGTCCTGCTAACTCTTGTATCATTTATAAGACTCTAACAGTCTGTCTACTGATTTTTGCCTTGGGTTGGGTCTTAAGTGAAGTTTGTGAGAACAAGTCTGCAAAGTAAATTATATTATAAATTATTACTAAAACTATACATAAGCTTCTTTTTCAGCCTGCCATGGTTTGTGGATGCAATAACCTCTTCTCTCAATGTAATTGTCCAGCCTCCGTTAATACTGTGTAATAATTGTGCATGTGAATTGTCCTTTTACAGAGTTCTGTAGGTTCATGTTCCTCCCTGTCCTTCTGTTTGCTCTGAATCTGACTTTTCACAGCTTCTAGTTGCTGCCTGGCCTCTCTGCACCAGCTGTGTTTTTTTAGAACTCAGTCACACTTTACCTGCATGGATACTTGTTCAGGCTGAAAAAGGCACAGCCTGCTTGATCAGAAGTTGTCTGTACTTTTGATCATTCTTCTTGTCTTGTTCTGAATCTTTTTCAGTTACACTATTTCCTCTTAGTGGTAGGTGAATCAGAGCAACACTTACCGAAGATACAAGCACACCATGGATTTGCACAGTGGCATAATTATATTCTGTTGTTTTTTTCCAATGGCTCTTAATATTTGACTTTGGGTTTTCTGTCAAGTGGTGAGCTTATGTTTTATTGAAATTGTCTGCGTGGGCCCCAAGACCCTGCTTGAGCTTAGGGGCTGTCATGCTGTACCTGATGCTAATATTGTTCTCTATAATAGTTACTATAATAGTTACTCAGACTTTAGGATCCTGTGCAGTTCTTCAGTCTGCACTTGATATTTTTACCCTGAATAATTTTGCACAGGTAGCAACCTTTCAGACTTCATTGTACTTCCCATTTTTTCAGATTGAGTGTGAAAACAAAACCCATACGGTCCTAAAGAACTTCAGCAGTGACATCCGAAGCTTCTGAGAAGTGTTTGTTTATCAGCTCCTCCCTATTTATGGTTAAGAATTATTTCTCCATTTGGGTTCCTTCCTCATAACTCCTTGGTTTTCTCAAAAGCCTTTAGTGAGGCATTTTGGCGGAACTTACTTGGAATTCCAGAAGATATCAGATGAATTGCCGTTCTTCACAAGCTGCTTGACCCCTTCAGAGAGCTTCCAAGAGGTTCCCTTGCCGTGTTACTTCAGGCAGACCTCATTATTGTCTGCCTGTTTTACATTTGACATGTCCTGTTAAGTTGCTTGATATGAATGCCAGGCTCATAGAACTGGAGTTGTTTGAATCCCCTAAGAGTCCTTTTTATTTTTAGAGACTGCCACCTTTTAAACTCCAGGCATCAAGGAAGTTTTAAATGAGAGATTAATAATTCATCTGATTCAGTCTTGAGTTCTCCTAAAACTCCTGGGTGAACAGTTCTGAATGTTTTGGTAACAAGTTAGTGAGTTTTGTCTGTTTTCAGCATAGCCTCTTCCACAGTTAGTTTGTGGATTACATATCATTCTCTATATCTGTTATTGAGACTACAGTACGTCTGTTATTAGTTGCAGATAATCCATCTTTGCAGAAGTGGAAAAATATGGATGGAGGTATTTTGTTAATACATTGTTGCTCCTTTATTTGAAAGCATTCTTAATATTAAGTCCTTTACTGTATTCTGTGAAAGATGGAGATGCTGGGGACTTACTGGGGGCTGCATTAAAAAGTTGTATGTGTAGATCCTTATTTTCTCATTTATCTATATATAGATCTAGTTCTTGCCTCTGAATCACTAGTCATGTTATCAGTAAAAGAGAATTCAGTTACAAAACAGAACTTTGTGGACCTTTTCTTACTCATGCTGCCTGGGTGGTGACTAATCGCATCTTTCAGTGGTATTTTTAAATTGGAAGATCACATTAGGCTTCTGTGACTGCTCCCTGTTACATGCTTGTGAATGCCAATTTAACCATAGGGGAAATGTTGGAGACAGAAGATTATTTTCAGTATGATGGACCCATTAGCTAGAACAATAAGCAATCTAATGTATGTGGGATAGCTGCAGGGTATGCTCATTCATCAAATTGATGAATGTATTTACTTTCTAGTTACTGTAAGTCACCAACTAGAAGAAAATATTCTTTCCCTTGTCTGAACCAGCTGTCAAATGTCTATGTTGTGACACAAATGGTTTCTTTTAGTAAATCAGTTCTTATACTATGCAATATGACCTTATAGGTATAATTTCAAAGATCTGGTCAGATTTACTATAATGAATCCTTAAATCTGAAATACTTAGTATTTCAGGCTTCTCTATGTAGCCTCAATAGTCATTGGAGTTTAAAATACAGTTTAAACAGTCTTTTATTTGGGTATTGATGTGTCCTTACTTTAGTTTTTAAGTCATAGTTGATGTTTTTTCTCTGTTACTTGCTTGTAAGAATCTAAGACATAAAACACTAAGGGCGCACAGAGTCTTGGGCAGTAGTGTTACTGAGATGAAGTATGAGAAAAGCACTACCGAAGATGTAGTCTGTATTTGATTTACTGAAGGGACAATGTGGTAAGTAAAGATAAGTTTTGCATGGAGCAAAACAAACTGTTAAGTCAGGGAAATACTATTAGAATAGTAGAGAAGATACAACTATGACAAAGCAGTGTTTGTAGGTTTAGGGTAGAAAAGGCTGTAAGTTCAACAACAAAACCAATCTTTAGGTCTGTATCTAGTATTCCTTCTTTTACAACTGGAAGCAAGCTATACAGATGTTCAAAATGCTTGTTCTGTCATAGTTTCTGCCTGCTTTGTGCCAGCTCAAAGGAATTGCAGAGTGAGTATTGTGGGGTATTGGGTGGTTGGAAATGCTGGGCTTTCTGTTCTTTCCAGAGTCTAATGGTTCTTGTAAAACTGCCAGTTCTTCTATGTTTTTTGAAGTTCGGTAGCTTATTTCATACTGTAGTGTAATGCTACTGTTTTTATGGTTTAGTCTTAAATACCTGGTTCTAGTGTGTTTGTCTATCTACATACTGACCTTAAAACACTTCTGATATAAAAGGATTACTAAATGTAGTTGCTTTCCTTTCCATTGCAGGTCTGTTATGTCTGACTTAAATTATGCTCTTTTTTTTTTTGTTCCTGGATGTGTTTGGTGAGTGTATTCTTGATGAGGCCTGTAATAGTGCACAAGAGAGTTAGCAAAAGGAGCTGAAATTGGTAGTGAGCGCTTGTGCAAGCTCTAGCTGTGTCCATCAGCTGTTAGAAGCTGGCACTCTTCATGTTTATTTGTGAGGGCTTAAAAAATAGAATCTTTTGCCATGTGCTCCAGCAGTGTAAGGAGGAGGAATGAGGCACCCTTGGCAAAGTGTGTTGTGCTATTTGCTGATTGGTATTGCAGTTCTAGAATAAGATGAATAATTTATTCTTCTTCAACTTGATATTCAGGTTGTCCCATTTCTTAGTGTTTCAATTCTGTAGTCAAAATTTGTATGTGTTGTAACATATTCACATATTAGAACAGTTTATATTGTAATACATTTCAAATCTACTTCCTCAGCATATTAGGATGACTTTGTAGAAAGATGAACACTTGTTTTATGCAGTTGGCTTCTAATTTTGATTTTTCTGTCTGTGTTTTGTTCTGTTCGCTCCTTAGCAACATGTGATGTGTGTGCACATTTTCAGTGCAGTAATTTTAAGTCATTCCACCTTTAAAAATGCATGAGAGAAGCATTTGTATTTTGGGGACGGCTAGCACTTACATTTAAAAAGCCAGACCCACACAAATTACCTTTCTAGCTTGTCTTAGAGTTTATAGCACTTGATTCTACAAGTGCTTCTTTATCAAAACTAGATTAATTGATATTACAATGTACATTAACTTGATTAAATGTTTTACATTCCTGCTTTCTCTATAATACTCCCATCACAGTAACACTTATGAAAATTGTCAAAGTTGCCTTTTCTGTAAAAATTAATGGACAGCTGTGCATGTTCACATTAACAAAACCATGTCTGCTTAGTGTCTTGTACTGATTGGTCTTTTAACTAGCTATTCAGGAG
>JASSUY010013452.1:0-20652 GCA_032466535.1 Forpus xanthops | reverse complement strand
TAAACACTGGTGTTATCAGCACTGTTCCCAAGCCGAAAATCCAAAACACAGTGCTCACCAGCTACTACTTAAAGAAAGATGACTGCTGCTCCTGAACCCATGACAGAACTTCATCCTTCTCCAAATCCAGGGTAGCCAGCTACCCCATAGCTTCTGAAAAGGGTGCACATTGTCTGTCTTTTGTTTACAACATACCTATAGAGGTCTTTCCTCTTATCTTTAACATCTCTGGAGATACTCAATTCTAAATGAGCTTTATCCTTCCTGACCTCATCCCTAGATTTTTTTTTCACTTCTGTGGAAAAGAAATTAATACCAATTAAAAGCCGCAGAGGGTTTTGGCACTCCACCATCTATAGAGAGGATTGGATGCACACTGGATGGCTTTTCCAAAGTATAAACAATGTTGAAATGAGAAAAAAGGAACTGTAAAAGTTCTGTCATTTTCCAGTCTGTAACACTAGGGTAGTTAGCAAGAATTCCGATAAACAGACACAGACTAAATACAATAAAGTAGAAAAAGTGGGGGCTAAAGTTTCATTTGCATCACTGTCAATCTACTCTTGTCAGATTAGCCACTGTAATTTGCAGATGACAGGGAATAGAAGAAGGAATAGTTGGAATCAAGTTTAGGTGGTAGTAGGTTTATTTGTCTATCCTCTGTTTTGCTTCTTCCAATACACTTTTTGCTTTCCCAGTAATTAACTTCCATGGATATTTAATTTAATTCTCTCAGCATCAGCCTTTCTAGATTATTGTTTTTCCAATATTTACTCCCTGTATGATGGCAGTCCTGGCTTGTTCAATTATCCTTAAGGGTGTTTCAGTTTTTCTTACTTTTTTTGTAGTGCTTTACAGCCAAGTACTACAAGTTTGATTAAAGTGACAGTTTGGTCTGACTCATTTATGGGTTTTATATGCCTTTTTCTCCAAGTGCTACATCTGAAAGCTTTATCTGGAGTTGGAAGGGGGGAGTTATCTGTTTATTTTGAAGTACAAGGACTAAATTTGTCCTTTATGCAAACAAACTTTAACTGAGATTGATGAGTAAAGACTGCAGTATTTGTATCTAAATCAATGGATTTTTCATGTTTATGCCATCAGTACCTATTAAGAAGAGTGAAATAAAGTGTGCTGCAAATGAAAAATTGTATAAAATATTTAATCTTCCAGCCTTATGGTTTTGATGTCTTACGATGCCATAAATTCCTGTCAGAAGTACTGAACAGGGAGAAATTGAGGACATTATTAGGCAGGAGCAATAAAAGCTGCTGTAGAAAGAACAGCAAGACAAAGGCTAGAGTGAGTTTCAGTAGATTACAACTTCCCCTCAGCTGTTTTTGGTGGCAGATAACCCTGCATTGTTCATTCTGGAGTGAAAGCTATCCCCTTCCAGAAGGCCTATGGATGGTAATCCCTCACTCAAAAAAGTTGAATTGTTAATATAGCTTTGCATTAGATTCTCTGAATTAGAATCATCGAATCATAGAATAGTTAGGGTTGGAAAGGGCCTTAAGTTTACCTGGTTCCAACCCCCTGCCATGGGCAGCAACACCTCCCACTAAAACATGTCACCCAAGGCTCTGTCCAACCTGGCCTTGAACACTCACCAGCGATGGAGCATTCACAATTTCCCTGGCCAACCCATTCCAGTGCCTCACTACCCTCACAGTAAAGAGCTAGTCCCATACATCCAATCTAAACTTGCTGTTTGAGTTTAAACACATTAGCCCCTGTCCCATCACTCTGCAGTCCTTAATGAAGAAACTCTCTCCAGAATCGTTACAGCCCCCGTTCAGATATTGGAAGGCTGGTATGAGGTCTCCACGCAGCCTTTTTTTTTTTCCAGACTGAACAGCCCAAACAGTCTTATCCTGTCTTCATACAGGAGGTGCTCCAGACCCCTGATCATCCTCATGGCCCTCCTCTACACTTGTTCCAACAGTTCTATGTCCTTTTTATGTTCAGGACACTAGAACTGCACACAATATTCCAAATGAGGTCTCACAAGAGCAGAGTAGAGGGGCAGAATCACCTCTGTCAACCTGCTGGTCACACTCCTTTTGATGCAGCCTAGGATACGGTTGGCTTTCTGTGCTGCTAGCGCACACTGCCTGCTCATGTTCGTTTTCTCATCAACCAACACCCCCAAGTCCTGCTCTGAATTTTTTTTCTGGTCATTGAGCCATTGAGCACAACTCTTTGCATGTGGCCATCCAGCCAGTTCTTTATCCACCGTGTGGTCCATCTATCAAATTGATGTCTCTTCAGCTTAGAGACAAGGATGTTATGTGGGACAGTGTTGAACGCTTTGCACATATCCAGGAAGATGATGTCAACTGCCCTACCCCTGTCCATCAGTTCCAATGTTAAGAACATTATTCTCAAGTAAAAAAGAAAGATTCTAATTTTTTATCATTTAAACAATGATAAATGAGGAATCATTCTGAAGGAGGAACTGCAAGCAGAAATGTCCGTGAGAAAACAGAAGAGTTTTAGCTGTTCAATTTGGTGATACATATAGATTTACAGCTTAAACTTATCCTCTTCTCAGCATTTACTTGTCCTTATTTGCTTATGTTTCATTTTTTATTAAGGGCAAGCTTTTGTAGTTTGTTTGTGAATTTATGATTTTTGTCGTCTTAAAAGCCTGCCTGTAGTGTAACGAATCCTGAGAATAGTCTCATTCTTAATATCTGAAAAATACTTACTTATGAAGGAACCAAATCACATCTGCATACTGTGTCCACAGGCTCAAAATAATGACCTGGCATTTGGTTGATTGGTGGACAAATGTTGAATAACTGAATCATTGCCCCTTAAGTGGAGACGGAAATACTGCAGATGTAGCTTTTGCCAGTTATGACTTTCAAATATTCCTTGGGACTCCTGTGCCTCCAAAGGCAATTGTCAACTGACCCAGAAATTTCATAGCTGTTTCTGTAATTAGGCAGTTCACTCATGATGGTATTAAATGCCACAAATACAATAGCACACAGAATGATCCTGTTTGGTTTGCAGCTTTAGCAAGGGATCCTTTAAGTAGCATATAAGAGTAGGGACATTATTACATAGCCACAGTTATTTTTCCATGACGGATCCTCTTCCAAACACGTATAAGCCAAGCAACATTTTGGCCAGACCTCAAAGCAGAGCTTTTCAGACAAGAAAAGTTAAATACCATGAATTTTCTCAGGACTTTTGAGTTTGTTTGAAATAATGAAGAAAAAGCACATTTTATGTGAAAAGAATACTGAAAAAAAATCTTTTGGTAGTTTTAAATGTTTAGTTGTACTTTGACCTTGATTAAAAAATTGGGCAGAAGGTAATTAAAATAAAATTGAAAAGCTTGGCTTAAAAAATATGTTTCAGAATTGTTCATTTGCGTTTCTCGTTTTCAGAAACATTGCAGTGACATTGCAAATTATGGCTATTGTGAAGAGAATCATTTATTATCAAGTGCAGTCCTAACTTCCTTATGAAGAAAAAACAGATAAAGAAAATGTAATAAAAAGTTAAATTAAAAAAAAAAAAGTCTTTATTTACACACTGTGGAAAATAGAATTAATATAAAGCAGAATATATAGAAGAGTGTATGAGACTATAAGGAAAGTTTAAGAAGTAATTATTCTAAATGATGGTGAAGCAGATGTATGTTGAAGTGCTTCCTCATCAAATACAGATCAGTCTTAAAAGTGTATGTGAAAAGCAACCACGAGTTTTTGCCAAACATGAGATCTGAGATAGGTATGATCTGTAACTTAGGCTGTATGTTCAGATCTCTCCCACATCATCCAGGGAATGGTGTGTCATCAGAATTTATTTGTCTAAATACAGAATATTATTAATCAGCTGTGCTCTCAAACCAGACAGTACTGAGGTCTCTGCCAAGTGGACTTGGAAGGTAAATTAAGGTACCTTGAAAATACGCAGGACTTCCATGACCATGACATATTTCATAACTGAAGTTTGTGGAATCAAGGAGGAACAGCACTGGTGGTTGCACATATTCATATCTGAAAACTTTACTAAAGCTAATGATATGTCTTTAGGTAATGACTGTGTCTTTTATCACATTTTGCAGTGTGCATTGTATTCATCTTTTCATGTTTTACATGCCCAATTTTTTTTTTTTTCCAAAGAAATAAGATGTGGATGAGTTTAAGAGAATACAAAAGCTGGAGCTTTAAAAGAGAAAATACAATTTGAGACTCCCTGTAAAACTGCAAGAGTTTTGAAAACAGCAGGATTAATAAATAGCCTAATTCTAATTTTTGATGGCAGGATCTATCAAAATGGATAGCACTTTTATATTTGCTAGGGGATTTTCTAGGCTGAGGAGAATATGTTACAGAATTACTGATGTGGATTTTTCAAAATTATGATCAATGGGATTGTAGTAGAGCCTGGACTTTCTCTCCAGGCTCCACTGGCTGTGCTAGCTTCCCAAGGGCTATAATCAGAATTCAGATGCATTACTCAGAAATAGACACATTTGCATATCCTAATTTTGAGCTGAGCCCTATACAAAGTGCTGAGAATTCCTAACCCCCTTTTTTTGTTGTTTTAAACATTACAACATGTGTGACACCATTCACTGTTTTGATGTGGGACCCAACCTTGCTGTTCTCCTTTGTGTCAGACTTAGATCATGCATATTTTGCAGTCACTTCTAAAGGAGAAAATCCCTTCTGGAGTATATGATGAAGGGGTTTTTTTTCTTTTCTTTTTACCATTCCATTTTTTAGGCGCATTTTAGCAATGAATATAGATCAAGCTTTTCCTGTAATGTTTCATTAGTTTTTCTCGTCTGCTTTGTGGTTTTTATCTGTTTAAGGTTACTCAACCAGAATGGCTCCTTACACAAAAGAATCATTTCCTAGGGCTATGAATAGCAGGACATGGACCTTGAACTGGACTCTGAATTCAGAGGGGATTAGGACAAAGAAAATGCAAAAGTGATGTGTCTGTGACAATCCGTTTTGCTTAGGGAAATGGATTGCAGTTAAACCGTAATGTTTTGAACGAAGTGAATCTTTTTAAAGAAGCTTGTCTCCGTTTTTGAGTCTGAGGTGCAGTAATCAAATCTACAAGCCAAGAATGAGTGGATCAGGCTGTAAAGTATTATTTCTGGGTCAAGAAAATAGAACAGAGTTCTGTATAACACGTGCCTTTTTCTCTCCATCATGTCATCATGTCGTCTCATCTTTGGTGTATTCAGTGTTTTTAAAAAGATGAAATGTGTTGGAACAATGGAATAGCTCTACATATGTCTGGCATTCTAGCTTGTGTTATCTTGTCATCTGTATTAGCTTCTGCACTTATCCTACCGATCCTCCTACCTGTGAAATACACTGATCTAATACCAAACTTGAACTATCACTAAGAAAATAAATAGGTTCTCCTTGTTAAATGGGAATTTGAGATCTGCTAAATAAAAGCCTATTTGGTTTGTGTTGAAATTTTAGACATGCCTTGTACCTTGCATTTTAAGATCTTTCATTTTTTTATTAGGATAATATCTTTTAGGTATGGAATGATTTATTTATTTATTTATTTTGTATCTATAGTAACAGCGTGGGTGATGACTATGCTCAGTTTAATGGTATTCAGCCAAAATGTAACAAACTTAATCAGTGGGTAGTGAGCAGAAACTGCTTGGATTAATTAGGAAATAAGTATCCAACCCTGGTGATGCTGCCACTTTTGTTGCCTGGAGCATCCTACCTGCCTATTTTCTGCTGCTGTATCTCTGAACTGGGAGGGAAAGGGGCATGCAGTGGATCTTCAGATGTTGATTAGATGATTGTTAATCAAAATCTTGTAAGAAACACAGTTTATCTTGACTAATATTGAGAAGAGTAACAATGACCTGCTCAGTGCCCCAAAATACTGATAAAATTGCAAGATAAACTCTTAACATAATGCACTGAAGTAATACCCAGGGAGGGAAATATTCAGATTTCTAAACCAGTCAAATCTCAGTTGTTTCAAATTTCAGTTCTGTTGCCTTACTGTGCCTGGTTTATATTTGCCAAAGAGAAAAATTGTGAAGAAAAAAAATACTGGTATATATCATATCAAAGGGGTCCCTGTAAGCCTGACTGAAGAAACTACATTTCACTGACCCTCAGAATGCTGTGAAGGTCATCCAGTCATCCAGCACTCTGCTTCTGTGTTACAGCCATTCATGCAAATTAAAGCTGCCTGCAGGCCTGCTGCAACTTGAAATATGCATATAGCTTTTCAAAGATTTCTGAATATGTGTAAGTAGATTATTTGAGTTAACTTTCTTTTCTACTTCTTTTACTTGTCAGTTTGAGATCCATTTTACCTCTACCCTTCTTCATCTCATACCACACATCCAATTTGCACATTCTACAAGAAAGAATGACTTTTTTTTTTTTTTTTGATATAAAGTGAGATGTGGTCAAAGGGAAAAATTACGTAAAGGGAGGAAGAAAACCTAGAGAAAGCAGTAGGATGCGGCTGCTACAAAAACATAGTTTGTTTGCTTGAATGGTTTCAGTGTTTGTGGTTGCTCCCATAATTTTGTTATCACTGCAAGCAGCAATCTAATCAGCATTTTGAATTTCACTCATTATGAGCTGTGTTATAATTGTGTTGTTGCTCATTTGTGACTGCATAGTGACTGAAACAGATGTGGCTTTTTGGGGTGAGCAGCGCTCAGGGGCTTCTATATTTGCGATGGCTCAGAGGGATGATGGATACAAAGGAGGTGGCTTAGTGTTATGACAAAAGAACTTGAGCAAGAGTGAGGGTAAAGATAGAACAATATAGCTGGGAATGGTGTGTCTATGTAATATATACTCTTTATATATGCATTCATTTTCTCATGTCTCTAGAGCTTCACATGAGGCAGAAATCATAATAGTGCTGCATTCCTCAACAGAGCTGTCAGGCAGCCCAACTCAGCTTTTTGTGCCATTTCATGAAACTGTTGGGCCTAGCTATCAATGTGTTAATCAAATCTTACCTTCCAGCAAGGGCATGTTAACCTCAAGGGTACTCCGTGCTTTTTTGTAGGTGAATGAGCTTTCATTTTTGTCTAAATCATACAGTTATGAATACTTACAAAGCAAAAGTCACTCTCCTGTCATCCGCCATTTTTGTTCCGTTTCTGAAAGGCTGTGAAACTGAACAATATGAAAGAAAATTAACACCAAAGAATGGCAAAAAACAGATACATCCAGTTAAGACAACAGACTCTTGGACTGAGGTGAAAGTTAGGCAACCTTAACTATCTTGAAAGAGTTTTAGTTTGTTTCTGACTGGACACCTGCTTTGAGCTTCCTCTGTAGCTCACGCATCTAGACTTGGCATCTCAGGGTATTTTAAGACGGAGTCTTAAAATCTTTGGATTTTACCAAAAATTGAGTTGGTTTCTGACTGCTTATAATACAAACTGTAGCAGATAGGAGACTTGAGGAAAAAAATGACCTTTGGTTTTTGGCTGTGTTCCTGTTGGTGTTTTCGACTTCCAGTAATGTCAGTCTCTAAACTGGTTGAAAATTTTACATATAGTTTTCAGAAGCAGAAAGTAGAGCTTAGGCAAAACCAGGTTTCCCAGAAGAAAAAACCCAAAACAAACAATCAAGACAAAAAAACAAACCATCCCCCCCAACCTGACAAACAACCAAAGAAACCCAAAGCTCACAATGATTTAATTTTCTTAATTTTAAAGTAAATCAGTAAAAAGATACTTCAAGTCAGATGGAAGGCAAGTTAAATGTTTTGACCTGATATAGCAAACTGAAATGCTTTGCTTTCGAACAGTTGATCAGTTATTTATTTCTGTTTGAGCAAGTACTTTGTGAGAGCTAGAGCTGTGCTGCCTGGATCCCTGGACTTGCCAAAATCCATTGTAGTTTTTGAGCTGGTTGAGTCACTTCTATGGATTAGGGGCAGGCTGTGCCTGTGATGCAGCACAACTTTTGCACTTTTCCAAACACACTGAGAGCAGCAGCATAAATGGATCTTACTCTGTTATCACTGTTAGTAGCTCTCTCATTTCTGCTGTTTGTTGTGGAAAGTCTGAAGACAATTAATGACACAAAAGTGATCTACGTGGTTTCAGAGCTTGGTCTGTGGGAGAGAACAAAACTATTAAGAACCATGGTAATTGTAGCTGACTTGAGCCTATACCACTTGAAGTGAAATATTTGAAATAGGAAAAAAATTCCTTTTAATCAAAAATATCAAAGTGGGATAGGTTGTCATATCCCTTCAGTCATTAAAAAAATAAATAATAATAAAAAATAGAATAAATGCAATGTTAAATAACCAGGATTTCCTACCGGATGGCAGGTCTTACTCCTTATAGATTCCAGCTGCATACTTTAGCTCAGCTTTCTGAGTCTAAAGAAAGCTGACCTTGGAAATAGCAGTCTATTACTAAGAAAGTTATTGTCACTGGTGTCAGCTTTTTTGGTCAGATGGTTTCATATATGACATTCAAAATTACTTCATAAAATAATTAAAGCTGCTGCAGGTTACATTTGCTACTCTTGGGTGTTGTGAAAAGTACTACAGATTGAAACAACACACAAAATCGTACATGGCTAAAGGGATTTTAAATTTAGTTGTACAGTGGTTTCTATTTGTGTTATTTATCTTCCTGTCTTGGGGAGTACTTTTAGTTTATCAAGTGCAGCTAGTCTTCCCTCAGATCCCTAGTTCCACAAATGCAACAGACTGAGTTTGAATAGCTATTTTAGGTCTCCTGCTGCATTTCTGTTAGTGTGTACGAATAATGTAAACATTATGGAAGACATTGTCTTCACTTAAAAAATATTTTCAACAAATGACTTGACTGTTCAAATTTGCAGGTTCATTTTAAGATGCGGTCAGATGCCCATACCCTTCAGACTAATGTGTTTACTTTTCTGGTTTTAGAGAACAGTGGGACTTTACAAATTGCACTAAGGCAAGATGGAGAGACTCTCAATTGTCCTGGAGTGCTAGGAAGTGTCAGGTTAAAAAAGTCTAGCAACTTCGCTTGCACTTTGTCAATGTAATTCTAAAAACAAGCTAATATAGGCAGTCTGATTAAAATAAATCTAACATGTTTTTTGTTTAAATGTCAGTTTTGTACATTTAGGCAATAAATTCTGTCTTTTAAAATTGAAGGCTTTCTTATACAGTGGATAAGATGTATCTGCCATGTAGACGTACATCATTATTTCTGCTACTTCAGCAGCCCCTGTAATTTAGTACTCTCCCCAGACCTGTGCTTACATCATCAATAATATTTTATTCACAAAATTTAATGGACCCTTCCTATAAAGGTACAAAAACACTTTCAGATTTTTTTTCTCTACATTCATACTTCCAGATCAAGCACAATACACCCACAGCCTTTCTACACAGAGAGGAGAATTTGGCTTATCATGAAAAGCAGAAAAAAAAAAAAAAAACACAAAGCCAGAGCAGTGCAGTGAGGGGGAGTGCTGAAGCTGTCCGGAAGAGAACTCCAGCAAATAAGTCCTTCCCACGCTCAGTCTGCTGAACCCCTTCTGCTCAAACCGCCGGGGAGAGGCAGCGATGGGACAGCTATGGCTAGGAGGGAGAATGGTAATGTAGGAGAAAAAGCATATTATTACAATATTATAGAATCAAAGACCATAAAAATGCTTTTTGTTAAATATTAAATAGTGTCTAAAATAAAATAATCATTGAACCTGTGGACAGTATCATTTTCCCAGTCTTTAAAAAGCCATGCATTCCTGCTCTGATGATACTCTACTCGTGCATTAGTACATTTGTGCCAGAGTTACCCAGTATTGCTTTTTATCTGTTCCCATGTTACCTAGGGCACTAAATGAGTCCTGCAGAAGTTCTCTTCACTGTTTCATTGAGTTTCCTTTGTGAGGGGAAACTGCCCAAACTCCACAAGGCAAAATACAATCTTTATACCCATTCAGGAAGAAAAAGAAGGAAAAAAAAAAAAAGATTGATGTGTAGGAAGTAAATGATGTAATACATTTCTGCTCTCTAATTTGAAGCTGTTAGGAAAAAAGACTGATGTAACCACTGACAATCCACAGTCTGAAAATGGCCATGCACTTACTAAGGCTTATTATTGTCAGAGTTCCAATTACCCTTTCAGGTAAGAAAATTCTCAATTTCTGGCCACATTTCTATTATAGGAATCTGTAAACTAACCAAGCAGAGGACAGAGGCAGCCAGTTTCTGTCTTTCTTAGTTGAATGGTTGAATAAGCACGCACACATTTAGCAAATCGGAGTGCTGGAGCCTTGACAGTCTACGGATAGAAATGTGGGAAGATTTGTAGGAAAAGGTTACAACTTTCACTGTGCAAGCTGAGGGGAGTTCGAGGCAGGAGGGGGAAAAAGGAGCGGCAGAGATAGAACTGAACTACCAGGGAAACAGACAGGTGTAAGTGAAGAAGAGAAATGTTGCTGTAAGCTCACCTTAATTAGATTGATCAGCAAGGCAAATCAGCATGCATTTAAGTGATCATTTTAGTCCAGATTAGGTGTAAATTTTTTACTAGGATCTCCCAGTCATCTCCACTTAATATGCTTGATCCTCAGCAAGGAATGAGCTCAGAATTCATACCAACTATTCCTATATAATAAAAGCAAGAAGATGAGCTCCAGGAGTGCATCTTAATACTCTGGGCCTTCAGTTTTCTGGATCTTGCCAAAAATAATCCAGAGTGGTGCATCAAAATTCAGAGTGTGGACACTGTGTCATGTGCACCAATTATTTTGTTCAATAGATCAGTTTCTACTAAATTGCTTTTAAGACACATATAAACTACCATTTGTTAATATCATAAATTTTAGTTTTAAGCTTCTTGCCTCTGCTTCCAGACAAGGCTTACATGCCTGAAAACATTGAGTTAGGGGAAGAAACAAACATCAGTTTGCTGCATCAGCATCATTATCCTGTCTGCTGACAAATTTTGTCTTGCATTTCTGATTGCTTAAAAAGCACTCTCAGACGTTAATGAAGAGCAGTGGTGGAAGGGTTAAATATGTACATTCACAAAAACATTGGAATTCTTCAGTCTGTGTTCTGAGACATGCCAAGGTAAAGAAATGTGTGAATTATCTCTCTCTTGTGTGAAACTAGCAAGAAAAAAGAAGACAATATGTTCAAAAAATCAGTTTAACGGGATTTGGAATCACAAGCTCTGAAAATCTTAACAGAAACCAAATGGTTTCATTGTGGTGTTACTACAGTACAAGAATTTTGATTGCAAAGGGATTATGCTGTATGTTTCTCTCTTAAAATACTTTAATTTGTGTTCAGTTTAGCCTTCACATTGACTTTTGGGGATATTGCAACAATTACAGTTGTTCTATCGTGTGCTTTATGCTAAGTTTCTGATATGCACTCTCAGCTGTAACTGACTTTTTATTTTCTTTTTCTTTTCTGAAAGATAATAAAGGCTATAGCAGAACTGAAAAAAATCAGTTTTCATGAAGGTCATATATTAGTGCGGACTACGGGCAAAATTGAAGTTGGTTTTGATGTAGTTGGAAACAGCAGTCTGAGCCTGCTGTACACACATGAAAGCTCTGTTTCTTACAATTGTGCTTACTGCAGCACTATTCATTGCAGCACTGAAGAACCGGCATGTCTGAAGTACTGAAATGTCTGAATTTTACAGCAGAGAGAAAAACCGTAATGGAGATTTAGTGGGCATGGGAGCCTGAGGTCATAGATCACGCTGTGCAAAGAAGACAACTGTAAGGGGGAAGTGTGTGTTTTTCCAAAGTTTGCCTTTGCTTGGGTATTGGGAATTGGGAGCTTGAAGTACTTGTGTACATCCCTAAAAGAATCCTGTGCAAGTATGAAGGAATAGATCTGTATATTGTGAATAGTTCTTGTCACATAGTGGGGGCATTTTAAGGAAACTGGTGTAGGGGATACCATTTGAAATACCGTCTGGTCTGAAAGAGGGATCTAATCTTAAATCAGTTTTACTACACAAAAATACAGAAAGGGAAGAATAAAAATCCTGGAAAGACAAGTAACTAAGACTAGTTTAGCGAGGCATTAGCTTAATTCCTAGTAAGTACAAGTTACAATCACAAGTACATGTTTGTAGAAGTTAAGTTTGCTAAGACAGATGGCATGAAAAAATGGAAATGCCTTGTTGCAGTGAGAACTACTATAGCCTCAGGTGTAAAAGAGACAAACTAGGGAAGATTTTCACCCAAATTTTATGTGGAAAGTGTGAGGGATCAGAGAATGGCCTCAGTCCTAGAACATGGAAAGATTAAATACTCTGGGCAGGAAAACAATACAGTGACAAAATTCAAGCAGTAAGTAGCAGTAAGACACCATCAGGTTATGCCTCAGCAAGGCAAACCAGTGTGACCCCTCAAGGATTAACTGGAACCACATACAATTATTAAAAAAAAAAAAAATTGAAAATCCAATTAAAAAAAAAGAAGGAGAAATAAAGAAAAAAGAAAAAGATGAAAAGGTAAAAGCTTTCTTACAGCAAGTAATGGTCCAATGGTAGTTAACAACAAATTCTAGAGAACTCCAGTGGGAAATGAATCCTGTGAGCAAAAAACTGGAAACAGCTCATGAGCTTCATATGTAAAGTGCATGAAATCATCTCTGTACAACCAGGAAAAGGAATCTATTTCAAAAGGAATAGCTCTTTCATAGTAAAGCTGTGATTTGAAGTCTGTGAAAGATCATTACTGTAGAATCAGAAGAAAACGTTACTGCATATTGGCTAATCATATGGTTGTTGTGAAACAGCTGCACAGCAAATTATAGATCTGCAAACAACTGAAGGTACTGAAATGGACACTGTTGTCATTTTGTGCTTCATACATTGATGATGATCTTGCGTGACCTTTCCAGAGACGGAATATTTATATCCTGTCATAAATCTGGCACCTGACATTTGGCTTTTGCACATAGAGCTAGATGAAATGTTCAGTACACTGATGACTTCTGCTGTGCTATTTTGTCGCTACAGATGGTTCTGCTCAAGCACATAGGGAAAGAAAAATTCTGGTATGTTTATGAGAGTATCCACAGCCATGCATGAGATTCTCAGTGGGATGAAAACATTGTAACATCTTCCCTGCACATGGCATAAACTGTGACAGTGAAACAGAAAACAGAAAAAGATGATAATACTTATAAAGAGGAAAGGACAAAGAACTAAAATTAGAGAAACATTCTTCCAAAGATAGTAGGATTTGGTAGCCTATTTATCAGAATGACCAAAGTGAAGGCTGATTCTATTGGGTTAGGACAGATAAAAATAATGCCTGCCCCAGAAGTGGAAGTAGAACAGTAGTAAAGCAGTATTATGATAGCTGTCTAAATTTTGGCCTCATTTGTGATCAGGAGAATGTAGACCAGTTTCTGGGTGAGAAACAGACCCCAGTAATACAGAATGGAGCATTTGAAACTGCAAGATATGTGACTGAACCCATGATATTTCTCCTCTGAGCCCCTGGACAGGTGAAGACATGGAAAGAAGTAACACTGATGGAAGGAAAGGTAAAGGAATAGCTGGACTCTTATGGAATTGTACTGTTTAGTGGGATTCAGTGTGCCCCTATGTCTGTATGTACCCAAATATAGAAGGAACTTTTGGCTTAATCATTTGGGATGAAGTGGTACTACCAGCTTAGCAGTGGTTATCCTGCTGTCAAAATTGATCTCTCAGAATTGCAGTTGTTCATTAAGGAGAACTATGGGAACGGCCTTCAAAGTGATGACATAATATGTTGTTATAGCTCAGTTCTGGGAGATTTGGATGAGATGATACTCTGTGTCTTTATGATAGCTGCTCCCCAGCCTGAACATTTCTGGACAATGGTAAGCTGCTAGAAAGGTTACTGTGCATCATCTCGACTGAATCAATTTTTCAGTTTTACAAACTAAGTAGTAAGGACTCAAAATAGCTACTGAGCAACATGACTGATTAGCACAGCAGGTATAAGTCATGTAGAGTAGAATATGCAAAAAGTGTATTATATTTGCCAAACACAGGGCTGTAATTCTGGGACATCTTAATCAGGAAAAAGCGTTTGTGTCCCACTGGGATTTGCAGTTGCCGGTAACAGATTCAAGAGGGTTAGCATGAGTGCGTGCAACAGATTTTGATGGGCTGTTTGAAAAAAAATAAAAAGCAAGTTTTATAGTAGTCAAGTTGGAGCAGAGAAAACCGGGGAAGGCCAAATTCATAAGATATTTGAAGGGGATCTGTTATAGCTAAATGCTTCAGAAAACTGCAAACCAGAGCTAGTCAATAGCCAGTAGAAACACAGAAGTGATTGCATACAGTTTAATAACTTTTGGTTTTGATAGGGTCAGAGAAAGACACACAGTTGAATAAAACAATTGGGAACTTTACTGTGGTATTGGCATATTAGATGTATAAGAAATAATGTGTGTGATTGCCATAATGCTCCTCTCCTCATAGATTAGTTTTCATGCAAATTCTGTAAGTTTAAAAGAGAATAAAGTGCTACCAGATAGTGATGTTTACAGTCAGAAAGAATACAGCAGAAGTTCACTTTAAAGCTAACGGAAGTAAAAAAATAAAATTATTCTGACATTCTGTGGCTTGTAATCACTTTGTTGGTTTGAAAATAAAGAATGGGGAAAGGATGTCAGTGATGAAGACAGTGGAAAAGAACCTAGAGATTTCAGGAGGGAAAGTATTTGGAGAAAGGACAAGAGTTAAAATATAAGTGTAATAGGAGAAAAAGAATGTAATAATTTAATCGTAATCTGTGTTTTTTAAAAAAAAAAAAAATGTATTTAAACCATCTGCCTGTTACCTGATGCTCAAAGAACAAAGCACTCTTGCTGTAGTCCTGAGTCATCTTAAACTGTGTGTCGAGTATGTAATGTTACATCTGATTAAAAAACTTAAAATGTTGACAGTCTCTAATGGCCAAATAGAAATTGTCAACTTGCAAGCACCAAGTGTTTCAGGATTTTACAGGCAGCAGAAATGGCTTAGCAAATGGTACCAATCAGTTTCAATGTCTCAAAGTAATCCTTAGAGAAATAACTAGTGTAGGCTGAGGTGCTTATAATAGGTTATTTAATAATGACAAAATATCATCGATGAGATAAAAAAAATTAATTTACTTTCTCAGGGAACATCTTACCCTAGGTTATGGATATGTGTGTTTCAGGGCTATAACATAGTTATGCAGGAACATCTCCTTAGGCTTTGGGGAGATTTTTAAATTGCAAATCAGAAAAATAATCTATTTTGAAGCTTCCAGAGAACACTTTATAATTCAAAACCAATTATAAATAATTTTAAGAGTATATTTTTAAAATAATATATGTTGAAGGGATATAATCCAATAGATATTAGTCAGAAAATGCTAATGTTTCTACACAGCATTATTGAAAGGAATTTTTTTTTGCCATCTAAATTATAAATAGACCAGAATACATTTATTAATGTAGAAGAGAAGTGAAAGCTTGCTGTGACAGACTTTTCTTCTTTCTTTTTCTTCAAAATAAATGAACATTTACATTTTAAATCATGGTCTGATACTGTCTAAATGACCAAATGCAGAAGAAGAACTCTTAATTAATGCCTGCATTTATTGCCAATTTTTAACTTAAAACTGCTGAAATTTGTAAAAATTATTATAAATCACTTGAGTGTATACTCTGTATTTGGCAGAATGAAAATGCATTTAACTTTCAGTGATGGTCAATTTTTAAAATAGTTTGTCCCACTTTAAAGCCCAATGCTATGGACATTTTCAGCCTATTTCCTCATTAACTGCATTCATATTAAAATACCACTCAATTTAAATGAGAAGATAATTATAATACCTTGAAGCAAATGAGATGTTATTGGAATAATTAAATCTGAAATGAGATGCAGATAGGTTGTATCTTCTGCTTTCCTGGCTCTTTAGTACTAAATCCTATTTCCATTGGTCACACTGAATTACAATATTGCATACCAATAACAGTGTAATACGTGTTAGATTAAAATTGCTCCTGGAGTCTATAGAATGAGAATTTATTGACCACTGGATATTTTGTTAGCCATTTGTAAAACATCACTTTTTTTTTTTTTGTATGTAGATTTTCATTAGTAAATTTTTTTTAGAATATAGACGAGGGAAAAGAAACAGAATGCTGAAAAGTTCATCCTATTTCTTTCATTCCTATAGTCATACTGATGCACCTCTGTCTTGAATGGTTAAGGGTGACATTGTAGGAAGAGTCAAGAAAAGAGTCACTTTCTATAGGTTGTTCCAACTGCATTGCCTCAAGACAAAATATACAAATCATGTCTAGCTCAGGCAGCATTTTTTCCTGCCTTTTTTTCCCCAGGTTTTAGTCATAGCAATGTGGGGTTCAGTCAAGGCTGTTTCTATGGAAGAACAGTAATATTCACATTTTTACAGTCAGTTGATCTCATACACCAGAAATTTGGCAGTTCCTTTTGTCCGTATTCTATCTGTAAATGGCTTCTGTCTTCAGGAGAGGAAGCAACAGAAGTTATTTTTGCAAAGGAACATAAGGAAAGGAATTTAGCATTAAGAAAACTTGCTTCCACCTTTTTTCATGCTTTTTCTCATACAGTTGCACTAAAAGGTACAGACAAATTGTATTCTATACATTAGTTGTTGATTGTAATTTTAGAGCTACTGATCAGCCTTGCATAAAGACACTATCAGATAATGTTGCCATTTTATTTCATACATATAAGAGTAGTTTATAAATCAAAGTCCTATCAGATAATAAAACCAAACATTGCAGTAGCTTGCATTAGATAATCATAACTTGATTTTTTTTTTATATGACTGGTTGTTTAAGTTGAGCCCCATATAGGGAAGACGCATCAAATAGGAAAAAAATGTGTTTTCAATTTCTTGTTTTCTATATACCTCATTACCACATGTCTGCCAGCATTATCTTTTGATGCTCACAACATTATTGTTTAGCATGAAAGGTAAAATAAATAAAAAAAATACAAACTGAGATTAAATGGACAATGTGGAAGGGGATTTTCAGCAACATGATTTCCATTTGGCAGAAGGCTATTGCTTTAACAAAAGATGTGATTTTCCCCAGAGGCAGTCTGCCATAAAATCAATGTTTGTAAAAGTTTTATCATTTCCCAGTTCATGACAGAACTGTGACTATGCAGGTGGTATATAAACTGTGTGTACTACATTTATACTCCTTTAACTAATAGGCAATCTGGTAACTATCAAATGAAAATTTGTATCAGGTGGGCAAGCGCTAGCATGTCTGAGTTCCCTGGTGGCACAGCATAAAGAGCACACTGAGACATCACAGAGAATTAACTTTCATGGTATAAGCCAGTTACTCTAGGTTTAAGGCTGTATCTAGACAATCCAGACATGCCTTGTCCAGCATCTGTCTGACCTAGGAAGTGCTTAGAACTCATTACGTATCTTTTTGGTTGGTGTTAAAATTCCCCAGAAGTTGGTCTGCAACTATGCTCTGCTTCCTGGTCGAACATCGTCATCAGGCATTATCCTCCTACTCAAATTTCATTGGGGTCCATAGCATGGGCAGAAGATGGCTGTTGCTTCTTAGCCTCCCAACGTGATAGGACCCCTCTTAAAATTCACTTTCAGCTGGTTTCCTATTGCAAGTAGATTCTGAGACATAGGAGAATTAGATATGCCCATGCTGGAACAAAAGAATAAAAGTTAGTGATTAAAAGGCTCCAAGGCCAAGAGCTTCAGGTGGGACTGAAGACACATCCCAGAGGAGAGCTGGTCATTGCAGCATGGAAGTTGGTGTGCTATGGCTTTTCCTCCACATTGCGAAACAAAGCTGCCTTCCAGAGTAGCTGTGTCATTACTGGAAGGAGGAGGACAGAACAAAGACTTTGGGGCTTCATAGATCAGGATGTGTTTGAATTTACGGACAGATCATTTTACTTCTGCTGCTTTCGGTGACTGGGGAGTATTTGTTTAGGAAGTTCCACTTTTTTTCTGTTTACACACCGATAATTGAAATTGTTCTAATTAAAGCCAAGTGCAGACAGAGACGTGTCAGTTACATGGGAATATGCGCTTAGATTGTCTTTTATTCTTAGTAGTAACTTCATGCACTCACTTGTAGTTTCTTTCAGACCAGTGGTGCATATATGACAGATTTTGCGATGCTGCACAAGGTTACAGGTTTTGTTCCCTTGTCTTCCTTTCTATTTCCACAAATCTCATATTCCTTTCAACATGTTGCTACAGCTTTAACAGAAAAACAAAACAAAAGAATTTTCTCCTATGCCCAAAGTTGTAGGGTCACTTGGTAGAAAGTCAACACAATGGATTGACTTCTGAGTGGACAGAGTTACATGTCTTTACTGGGTCAGGAACCTGAGCGAAGAGGAGAACAAGCAGGAGATCAGAAACACTTGCAGTTAACATTTTTTATTGGCTGGTGGAGAAGAGTCTTACTCACAATATGGTTTTGGTTTTTTTTTTTTTCAGATAAACTCTTCTGAAGCTGTTAGGTCTCCCTATGTCTTGTGGCAATGCTTGGCAGATAGCTCTAGAAGCTCAAACCCACTTCACAGTTTCAGTGTCTGTGTGATTTTGCAGTTTCAGACATGCGAGCTTTTCATTAGATCTATCTGTGTGTCTCAAGACAGGGTCAACATAAATATTTATTTCATCTACTGGAGAGCTTAATTGGATAATCCTAAATGATGAAATACATGAAAGACTAAAAGGGCTCTCTGAAGTCAACTGTCATTATTTTATCCTGTGCTGTGGTGTGAGGATTAGAATTTTATATTTTAGGGTCCAGTTAAAATTATAGAACTCCCTCAGAGAGCCTTTATTGGCAATATGTGAGTAACTTCCATTTATCGGAAGGGGGTGGTAGCAAACTTGTGCATGTTGTCTTTTGATTCAGCTATATTTGATATTGCTTCTTCTTGGACCTTAAAAACCTCAAGGCCTCAAACTTTGAGGCATGTCATTTTTCTTTTTTTGATGCGAATAAAGATTTCTTACAAACACAGAGTAAGTAAATGTACTTATAGTGAACTATTAAACTTTATGTTGCTTTTAGTATTTTTGCCCTCAAGTGATTTAAAGTTTAAAAATAATAGAGTGTGGGTCCACTGTAAAACTGTAAAGATATTTACATTATTTATAAGGAAAAAATAATCAGGAGTCTTGGAATTGGTTTATAATTGTAATGGAGGCCATGTAATGCAACTCTGCCAAAGAGAACATTTGTGAAATTACTTTTTGAGGTTATTTCTTAGAAGTCTTTCTTTGGCTCAAACATACATGGCCAAGTGAATACAATATGAAGGAAGGAAAGCACACTTTTCTGAACTACAAAATTGATAACGAAATACTAAAATCTCAAAGCACAGAAAATACACTTTTTATAGTGTACTTTTCACAATTTCAGTCTAGGATTCAGTAGGAAAATGAAGATCAGAACCAAGATCTTAAAGGAACTTTGGGTGTGATAATTGGTCTTTTAGTGAGAAATGGTTATGAGATTAAGGCATCTTGCATTTATTTTGATGTATCACACATCGTGAGAGTTTTGATAATTCATGTATCTAAGTTATTCCTTTAACTCGCAGTTGGCTCATCTGTGTGTTTCTAGAATTTATGTCTTAAACAGCTCATGAAATTAGAATCTGTAAATGTTCCCTCAGTGAAAAATGAAGTGTAAATGATTATTACTTTTTCAAGTAGGATTTACATCTGTTACAATAAGCCTAACACCCACAGATAGTAACCACAACAGGGGCCTATTAACTGTAAACCAGCCTTTACTGCCCCTTTCCTCCCCATCATGCTCATTCTTCATCCCTATCTTACTCAGCTGGCAGGGAGATATTACAATAAAATGAAATTTCAAAGCTAGCCACAGTAGGTCTGAAATGTATTGGTTGTTAATGACAGGAAGGGTGAACATTTTAGCCTGTATCCATATATATTATGTAAGTTAGGATTCTGGCATGGACTGTTGCCACTCAGACTTCCCTACAGGAAATATTTGTCCTATGTCAGAGTGAGCAACACAACAAGAGTCCATGCAGTATGAGTAATAGCAGCATTAAATGTCCACTGCAGAAGTGTAAAGACTAACTTCACAGTATGGAGGTACCTAATGATGACTTATCAAGTCATTTAATAGACCCATAGAGGGTCTGTAAGTGTTTTATTGGTCTGTTTTGTGTTTTCACTGTCAATTTTAGTTTTAATTATTTTTCAAACCTTTTAGAAATAATTATTGACAGTTCACCTGCTGACAGAATTCTTTTACTTGGGGCTGCAACTATCATCTGTACCCATGGCTGCAAAAACATGGCAAAAATATTACTCAGAATTTCATGTCTCAGCATTCCACATGAAGCAAGAAATAACCAGATTTTTCTTTACAGTTTTGCTTACAGTTTGCTTACAGTTTTAAAAATAGGCTATTTCCCATTGTGCATCTTTACCTTTTGAAGACTATCCTGTAAAAAGCAGCTGCCCTTTATGTGAGAAATAGATATTCTATAGTTTTTTTTCTCATGTGATTTTTTTTTTTTGCAATAGTTTTTTCCCCCTAAAATGAAATCAGTAATTCAGATGTGAAAGTATGCTCTGTATAATGGGGGGGGGGGGGGGGGGGAGGCCA